>CAKAOI010034031.1:0-39702 GCA_916701655.1 Sebastiscus albofasciatus | reverse complement strand
ACACACCTTAACTACTAATATTAACACATATTAACTACTAATATGAACTACTAAACAGAAAAGTAAACTCATGAGAACAAACATCAGGGGCTTCATGTGTGTGTGTGTGTGTGCGTGTGTGTTATCGTAGCCTCTGGCAACTGCTGGCCACACTGAGCATCCCCACTGCTCTATTCCCTGGTGTGTGTCTCTGTGTGTGTGTGTGTGTGTGTGTGTGTGTGTGTCTGTGTGTGTACACCTGTAATCAAAGCCTCCACTGAGAATGTGAACTGACAGTTGGGCCTCCCAGCAGCAGCTTCAGTCTCATGAAACATGGAACGAGAGAAGCCAATATGTTAAACACACACAAACACACACAAACAAACACACACGCACTGACAGAGTCACACACATTATTGATGAATTTGAGTTATATATAGGCTATAAATAATTCAGGCGAAGACATGTCAGTGTATGTGTGATGGATGTCAAAACACCTGCAGTCATTGTTGTGTGTGTAAGCTCACACACCAGTAGCATCTCAACCTGTCAACCATGTTTCCCAGCATCAACATGCATCAATCCTGCAGAGAAGCAGCAGTTTTATCACATTTGCCCCGAGGTTGGTACGTACAGGCTACCGTACCTCAACGTCTTCTGTCTTCTTCTTGTCAAATAATGTGTCACTTCATGATGCACTTTTTAAGAACCCAACGTCTCTTCTCCGCTGCTCTTTCATAGCCCAACCACAAAGTAGGATACGAGTTTTCCTCCATTGTTGTCGACTAAATGAAATGAGCACACGTACAGGGTTTTGGGTGGTCTCTTCAAGTTCAGGTGTGTCAAGTTCACATTCTTCTGGATTCCTCGTCTGAAGGTCGGCGATGGAAACTGTCACAAGAACAATCCCTTTTTGCTTTGGGTGCATGTTCAACACACTGTTGTTGAAGCCACAAATGTAGCTTTGTGTGGTTGTTAAACAGCCGCCAACAGCGTAACAAGTACCAGAGCTCTGCAAGGACATTTTAGAAAATGCAAATTTAAAGTTAGTTAAATATCTGTTAAAAATAAAGCAGGATTTGCTATATTGACGGCACTTTTAAAAACAAGTGCTGTTGGCGGTTAGCCACTATGGTTAGCCTATGGGACTAACTAGCTTACTGCTACTTCCGTTACCTCACCGGAAGTTACACCCATAATCATTTCTACAGTAACGACCCTGACAATAAGGTTGATAGAGGACAAGCATTTTAAAGAGACCTCACTTTAGCCTGAGTGTAAAGGATGAGTAATGGTGATCGCTGTCCATGGTGCTGAAGTGTAATCCTATTGAGACAAGCTCAGAAAAAGAAATATAAAAGGAAAGCACATGAAGGTAAACCAAAAACAGGAGGTGGAGACACGAATAATAAAATGTCTTCAGCCACATTTACAAAAAAAAAAATCATTAGACTATGAAAATGAGCCTTTGCATGTGTGGGTGATGCAGTTTAACTTGTCTGTATTTCCATGCGCAAAACATTAAGATTAGTAATAAAAACAGAAATGCACATACAGTAAATGCCAACGGCAATGTGACCTGCTGAAAGGAGACAGACAAAAAAACAAAAGGTCTTCCAGGGTTTGAGTTAGTCTTAAAAGAAAACTTCACCTCAGATCACTATTAATGTCCTAAAATACACACAGAGAAGGGTTATGAACTCGAAGTGTTGATGTCTGTTACGCTATGAGACTCTACTTAACTGTTGTTCATTATCTGCTTTTATGCAATTATCAATGAGAGGAAGAAACACAAAAAAACAAAATGGACCAAGAGATACAAATAATCTTCCCTAGTTATTAAATGTTTAAACTCTGTTAACTCTCCTTAATACAAGCAGCCTTGATAAAAACATCCCCATTAGCAGCCTAATAGACCTGCCAGCTGTAAAATAGCAACCCAGAAAGACCATTTGGCATCGTTCTCCCTCAGATTGTATTGCATTGCTCACCGTCTGTCAATTCAGAGGAATTATTCAGTTCAAATAGTGCTTATTATCAGCCATTAGAGTGAAGAACAGTCTTGCCAAAGCATCACGGCTAAAGATTTTTATTTGAAATCACTTTCCTCTCTTGTAGCTGTGTGTGCATGGTGGGCGGGGATCTGGGTTGCTATCAGTGTGTAATCAGTTTCTCACACCATTATCAGCTGTATATGAGGAGGTTAATAGAGAGTTATCGTAGAGATACGGATATAACATAATTTAGTCTGCTTTTACACCTCCCAAACACAACACATGAACACACATTTGTACTTCTATATTTACCTTCCAGTTGTTCTCACTCAGGACAAACATTCCCAAATAGGAATCAGGTCTTACTTTCCAAAATATCCTACCATTGCATCCCTCAATATGTGTGTAGAAGTCCAGCTGTTCAGTGAGCTAAGACAGCAGTTGGCCTTTTAAGTTTTTATTGGAAGAAACTGTGAAAAAACTGTATTGGACAACAGATTCAGTATTTACAATCAAAAATATGACATTCAATAAACAAGATATGGAACCATTGTAAAAAATGAATTAGTACAGTTGAAAGCAGGCCAGATTCACAAAAGTCAATACTAACTCTCAAATCTGTTACATTGTCCCTTTATAATAGAAAATGCTGGGGAGAAACCGAGTATCACCTGTGGAAAAACAACTTTAGGTCCCCATGGGGAGTTCAACACTATGATAAATCTTGTAAACATACACAGAGTCCACACAAATAAAGCATCACAATTGTCTTACTCAAGGGGCTACCTCAGGGTCTGAACAGTGAAGCCAATGCAGAAGTGCCTTAAACTTGCATTCTCTCTAACAGCCAGCAGGGGGTGACTCCTCTGGTTGCAAAAAGAAGTCTGATTGTATAGAAGTCTATGAGAAAATGACCTTACTTTTCAATTGATTTATTACCTTCTTAAACACTGTAAACATGAGTTTCTGGTCTCAATCACTAGTTTCAAGCCTTCTTCAATACAGCATGATGTTCATTTAGTAAATTATGGTCCCATTTAGAGTCAAATAGACCATAAAGTAGGAGATGCTTTAGGGCGTGGCTACCTTGTGATCACTACCACGCCGTTATCCGCTCTGGGAGTTGTCAGTGTTTTTCTTCTTAGAACTTTAACCCTTTCACAGTGTGTTTTCAGTTCATCAAAGGTAATTGTAACATTTTGGTCCCCTAAAAATGTCTTATTCAACGTTCGAGATGGTGACGGCCAAAATGCTGAACTCAAGGCTTCAAAACGGCAGTCCACAAACCAATGGGTGATGTCACGGTGACTACGTCCACTTCTTATATACAGTCTATGGTCTTATTGTGTGTTTAGACAGAATATGAGGCAAATTTAAGAGAGATACAAAGTCAAACTACAAACATTTACGCATAACCTCGGGGCTTGTAAAGAGACTAGAGCAAAAGTCCTCACCTTTCAAATATACAGTATATATACTCACCGGCCACTTTATTAGGCACACCTGTTCAATTGCTTGTTAACACAAATAGCTAATCAGCCAATCACATGGCAGCAACTCAATGCATTTAGGCATCTAGACGTGGTGAAGACGACTTGCTGAAGTTCAAACCGAGCATCAGAATGGAGAAGAAAGGGGATTTAAGTGACTTTGAACGTGGCATGGCTGTTGGTGCCAGACGGGCTGGTCTGAGTATTAAACTGCTGATCTACTGGGATTTTCACGCACATCCATCTCTAGGGTTTACAGAGAATGGTCCGACAATGAGAAAATATCCAGTGAGCGGCAGTTGTGTGGACGGAAATGCCTTGTTGATGTCAGAGGTCAGAGGAGAATGGGCAGAGTGGTTCGAGATGATAGAAAGTCAACAGTAACTCAAATAACCACTCGTTACAACCAAGGTATGCAGAATACCATCTCAGAACGCACAACACGTCCAACCTTGAAACAGATGGGCTACAGCAGCAGAAGACCACCCGGTACTAGCACTGGCCACTTTATTAGGTACACCTTGTACCTAATAAAGTGGCCGGTGAGTGTATATACTTTTTGAAAGTGTCCTAATTCTTATTCAAATCTAAAATACATCACAAGTCCTAACAAAGGACACACGGTTCAAGAGCCCACACTCACAAGTATAATCTCACCTTCATTTGTAACGTATGCATTTTCTTTTCCTCGAACCGGGTCACATACAGATAAACTCTCCTCTCCACCTCCATCCTGTGGACATATGGGACATGTCTGAGTCTCTTCAGCCTTCCTTCACCTTTACATATTCAACTGTAATTCATTTCAACGCGCTCTCAAACATATTCGGCAGATAAGTGAAGAAAGGAGGCGCTCTATCTCTGCTGTCTGGGCTGGAACAGAGGCAGACTGTTAACAAAACAAAGCAATTTCCCAGCACAAAGGCAGAGAGAGAGCAATCTATCATCGGCCCATGAGAGTCGGGCAGGCAGGCGGAGAGGCAGGCAGCGCCTGGGCTTGAAAATGGGCAGAAAGCCCTTGTTTGTTGCTGAGGCTCCGGCTTCAATCTGCTGCAGCAAGGAGGTAAAAAAAAAAAAAAAAAAAGAAGTGAGGGCAGATTTAAACACTGCCAGTCTATATGAAGACTTCTTGGCAGGCGGCGGCTTCCTGCTCACCGATGTTACGAACAGAGACCAGAAGAGAGATTAAGGACACAATAAAAACTAATAAAAAAGTAGCTCCTGTGTTTGTTTCATTGAGGCTCCTGCTTGAGGAGGCTGATTGGGATCATTCGTTGCTGCTCAACACACTCCTAAATCGATGTTTCAAACACTCAGGAGAATATTTAAAGGGGCATTAGGTAATATTTTTTTCTGCCCCGTTGTACAAAATGACCACAATATATTATAGCTGCAGGGCCTGATGGGGTTGTTGATCAATACCAGTGACTCAGCAGTTCCTTTGCCAGCTGCTGAGATTTTGGCCTTTCAACATTCATTCTCTCTGTAATTTGAAGACATTTACAATTCTCTGTAGGAGGACTGTACTGTTAGACTGTGTGAACACCGTCACAACACATTTTAGTTAAGTAGGTTGAAATGCTTTGTCTGGCTGAAGAACAGAGTTGTAAGTCTTCATTTTGTCTGTGTGTCCCCAGTCCTTAAAGTGAAGTTATAAACTAAATAGAAATGAGGCTTCATTATACCACAGTGTCATCTCTTCATCACTACACATCAGCGTCATGGGTGTCCATATACTGTTTAATGATATCTGTCTCTTATTCCTGTGTAGGTTAAATGCACTTTTAGTAAATCGCTTTGAATGCAAAATGAGTAAAACTGTAAACATATTACTGTAAGAAATGTAGCACCATAACTAATGACTGATGTGCCAGCTTTAAAGGGGACATATCTTGCTCATTTTGAGGCTCATACTTGTATTTTGGGTTTCTAATAAAACCGTTCTCTTTAAGTCCATCTTACTACTACTATAAGTTTCGCATTTTGCATTAGCTCATGCAGTAGCCACAGCCACCGTGATGGCATTTTTTGTCCTTCCTTCTTCAGTCAGCTTGGTTGTCAACTGGCTGTCGTTCTTTCCAACATGACTGCCTCTTCGGCTTTCCTCGGCGTTCCATCGCAAGTATTGAACATGTGTAATATTTGCGATTTGAAATCAGTGGCCAGGATGGACTTCCAAGCCGATCGGGGATGTAAAAAACACTCTTAACATACCTCACACCACAGGAATATCTGGAAAGATAATCGTTAGAACCATCAAACATCAAACAATCAGGGCTTTGCTGACGATTGTCGGGAGGAATGGGACCCAAAATCGGCTTAATTCTAGTGTAGTGTGTACCCAGCATTAACTCTTCTCTCCCAAGAGCCTGAGATCTTTGTTTGTGTTAACAGGCCACAACAGTATAACAGTATATTGTATCTGAGTGCAGATGGAACCACTAACCTTGTTCTACCCATGGACACATTCCTACAGAGTGAGCTGTGTATGTTGTAGATGTGTTTCTATATTGTCACCAAGAGAGTAATTCTATAACATTTGGGAAACAAATTTAAAATACCACTGCACCCAACCCCACGACATCAACACATTCATTTCCCCCACTCTTTTCCAGTTATATTTTCAATTACTTTACTGTCAGGACTGTTAAATAGAAACAACTGCTGAGGTTCACAAAATGCAAAACTGCATGAAAATTCCAATTTGGAGAAACAGATTTCCATATTCAGTCTGTAACAATTTTGGAGACAGTTGCACACAATAACTTAAAAATAATTGGAGATATGCATCAATATCTGTAGCAGCCTATTTTTCCTAAATCTAACCAACATAAAACCTCTTTCTCTCCTCCTCTCTAACTGTCGACAGGAGCGGTCCCTGTCTGCATTCAGCACTTATCAGCGTTGCTCAGGAGCTCCAGCAAATACAGATAAAGTGAACTTTGTTGATCCCCAAGGGAGAATTTGGGTCATTGTGGCAGCGAAGAATAGCGGAGGATGATGGAGAGCAAAGAGTAAAAAAAAAAAGATACTAAGTGATACGGAAAAAATAAATTGAAGATGGTGCATCTGTGAGGGAGATGGAACTGTTTCTCCACAATGGCTGAAATTGAATTTGCAGAGCGACAGCCATTCACGTATGAACCGTTTATGGAAGCCTGCAGTTTATGGAGTTACAAATTTTCGAGGTGTCACCAGTGATTCAATGACGTATAAGTGCACTTAGAGGTCTGTTATATGGAGCCAAAGAGTGTGACGGCTTCATTTCCTGCTTTACCTTCACAGAAAAACACAATGGATGTGGGTTGTTGAGGCATCGCTGAGGGAAAAAATGGCTCATAGGAAAACTGGTTATACTCCGACGCAGGGTCTAATTTCTCTCCATCTGTCACTCCCTCTCTCCTGCTATGCTTCCCCTCTGTATTTATCTTTGCTTTGCTCCGTCTCCTGCATCCTTTTCATCTCTTTCTCCCTCTCCTTGCCGCACACATACAATAAAGGGCCTCTCGTCTGCACCGCACACGTACAGAAACACTCCCTACTGGCCCATTTGTATAGGACATGAGTTAGATATTGAGCCAGAGAGAGAGGGGGGAGGGAGTAGAGGAGCACAGGGACATCAGCCAAGTGTGACAGTGGAGTCGTATTTCTTTCCCCGGCCGTCCGCTGTGGACTCTGAGCTGAATACTGAGTGTGCCCACTGCAGAACCCGAGGACAGACTCAGCCTCCAGAGTAGGAAGGGCCACAGATCCGGCCTGAGGACCGGATCAACTGCAGAGCAGCCTGAAGGCCCAGATCAGCTCCAGATCAGGTGCAAACGCAGCCTGAAGGCCAGTTTGGATGAAAAATTCCCAACAGGATCAGGTGAAACTGACAAATACCTAGCAAAAAGGAGGGTAAGACAGCATTCAAATACTAGCTGAGGTACGGTTAACTGTTTCTATGACAACAACCTTTTCCATTTCTACTTTCTTTTACATCCTTGTTGCTGATTTGTGTATGTTACACCATATCACTACAATGTTAACAAACACTGAGCAACTGCTCTGTTCTGTAGGCAGGTCGAGATACAATGAGCTTGCATTGCAATTTTGGGAAGTGATTAGATTACTGATGCAGAGAACACAGAGACACTGATCTGCAAATTGACTTCAAGGTGGTGCAGGGAGAGCGGTGACGTGTACGAAGACACAAAGAATAATAATGTGTACAGCTCTAATAATACATAGATTCATAAATAGTTCAGTCAGTCATCCTCTAAAGTTGCATAACTCTTCTACTCAAGTGGTGTAATGGTATGACCTCCATTCAGAGAAAGTGAGGATATTCACCACTTAGGTTCACCTTTATTTTTTTTATTCAAATTTTTTACATTACCTTTTTCCAACTAAGCCCTGTCCATTTTAAACCAAACCGTTCTAACCCTAACCCCAACTCGTTAAGTACCGCCACTTGTTCAGTGGCCCTCAGCATCTGATACCGGTACACAGAGGCTCCCTTTAGCATCTGTATGGCTTTCAACTAACTCCAATGTAAACCCACCCATGTCAATATTAGATGGTTAGAGCAGCTGAGGTAGTATAAAGAGTGAGAAAAGTTTGCATAGGGCAGACAGGAGGGGTTGTGGACGGGTCCAACCAACTCAGCAGTTTTACCCAGGAGACCGCTGTTAACGTTGACTTATTTTAGCTTAGTTTTGTTACGTAACTTCCGTACTTTACTAACACTAGTTACATATTTTAATCCAAACCACAATATTTTCTTAAACCTAACCAAGTAGTTTTGTTGCGCAAGTAAACCTAAAACCTAAGCAAACCTACATTGGAAGTTTATTTTGAAAAGACACCATGCATGTAACGTGTGGAAACTGACAGTCCGTTCCTAACACATCCAAAACTGACACTAGAGGGGAACCTAGAGTGTCACAGATTGAGGAGTAGGGCCACTGACCAAGCGTCAGTATTTCAATAGTTGGTAGTGAGGATATGTTGTTCAAACCAGTGAGGAAATCAAGGTCAAGGACACAATAGCTGACAGACTTCTCTCAAACTGGGTTGCGTACCTGGTCATCCACTCTGCGGTGGATACTTGAGATTTCGGGTGTACTGCACTATTAACTATTAAGTTGCATTCAAATACACATGGTTTGTGTTAAGCTAACGCTAGCACTCATTCCATGGTTGCCTAGCAACAATAATTAAGAAATTGTGATTGGGCAACAAAAAGGTAGTACGGTACGCCTTACCTCTCCTCCTGCAAAACACGCTCTGTCTGATCAGGGCCTTAGTCAAGTCTGACGTTGTCACTACTCAAGGATGAGTTCAAAGTATTTATACTTATTGATCAACATATTTACTTTCCTTAGAACAGAAGGCCACTACATATGTATGTATATATATATATATATATATATATACTGTATATATGTGTGTGCTGTCTATATGATACAACGACACATGTTTATGTGAAGTGATGCCCTACTTCATATTATTACTGATAGACTGTCATGACAGAACTGCAAAGCCTTTTCCAGTCTCATTTTACCAAACTCCATTCAACAGCTGCATCATTTTATCTCAATTAGAGCACAAAGAAAGAGATATTAAGATGAACTGTAATGAAGCTTCATTAAGATAAACTTGTTTTTTGCAAGAGATGGATATCAGTGCTGTGGGAAAGGTTTCCACTAAATGTTCAGACAGACTAGCTCAGTGAAATACACAGTGCTTGTAAACTCACTATTGCATATTTTATGCCCCAGACTATTCTTCACAAAATACTGAGTGTGACTATTATCTGTGCTCCACACTGTCCAGATCAAAACCTTTATAAAATGAATATATATATATATATATATGACCCTGTAACTGTTCATTTGATCAGGAAAGGAAGTATTTTGAGCTATCTGCTTCGGCCCAAACAGTTTCTCTTTACGTCCAAATAATCACTACACTTGGCAAAAACAGTCCCTAAAACTGTGATGCCCAGACTCACAGATGCTCCCTAATGGAACTGGCAAAATATCTTTACTGGACATCACCCCCTACGGCAAACAACCTGGTTCGACAGTGCTCCTCCCCACAAAAACAAAGCTGCAGGATTTCAGGAGTGCACACTTTAGGTGATGAGGATTATAGGATCGTATGCACGATGACACCGATACTACAGATTGTCTTTTCCGTTCATGCTCTTCTACACTAACGTCAGGGTCATCTGCAAAGCAGCAACACTGGAGTTGGTAGGGATTCAGTGTCTTGCTCAAGGACATACAGGGTTTTTAGCTGGTCTGTCTGACTGTCCTAGAAGCATGATTGGCTGTAAGAGAAAAAAAGATAATTTTCTTTATGCAATTGTTATACAATTTGTTTGCTTAAAGTTACCTAAAGTTGCGATTTCATATTATGTTATGTGTCACAATGTGACACAATAATGCGAAAGGCATTTAGTGTGCAATAAGAACGGCTTTCTTGCATTTGGTGTCATTTGTACGCTAAGTAATGTAAATCCGTGTGAATATGCTACTATCAGAGCTAGTGAGGTAGAATAAAAAGCGAGAAAGACCGCTTATGGCGGGCAGGGATGTGTAAGGGTCCAACAAACACAGGACTTTTAACCAGGAGACAGGCGTCGTGTTTTGCAAGTTAGGTTCATGATGTTTTTCACATGTTTTTTAGTGACGTATATATAGAGAGGCAATGTCCTGCCCCTTCCGGTGGATCACCATGGGACCTTATTTCAGAAAAAATATGAACAGTAGTCAACGGCGAAAGACAAATAACATTTGGATCCCGTTTTATTTGCGGTATGAATCACACATACAGTATGATGTTTGTCAATTTAAAACATGATCAAGAAAATCACAGTTTGTTGTAAAACTACAAAAGTTGCATAAGTGACGTTTCTCTCTCTGAAGCTACGATGCCTGTGTTTTTCGTACTGGGATGAACTCACACCCGCAACAGGTCTGATCCTTCTTTCTCTTCTTGGCTAAAAGACTAGGAGTCGCTGGATAAAACACGTCAGATAGTTAGTGTTGGTGACGTATATTGTGCGAGATGAGAGACGTAGTTCACTGAGCGGTTTCACACAAAACTAAATGTTACTACCACAAACTTACGACAAACTGTGACTTTCGTGACTTGAAATATTATGTTTTAAATTAACAAACATCATATGTGTGACTCATGTCGTAAATCACCGGATCAAAACATTCTTTGTCTTTTGCCGTTGACTACAGTACATATTTTTTCCCAAATAAGGTCCCATGGTGGTCTACCGGAAGGGGAGGGACTTTGCCTCTCTGTTGTGTTTTCCGTACTTCTGTTACGTTGTTTCTGTGGACAACAACACAAGTTAAGTGCAAGAACTTCAGATTTACTTAGGTACTTAAGTAAAGTACTTGAGTAAATGTAAATAATAACTTTTAGTCACATTGAAGGAAGAGGGTTGTTACATTTTACATTCATCAGGCTTATCATTAGAAGACAAAATAGCAACTGATTACAAATGGAAATGTAAGAATCTCAACCATAACAGAAAGAGTGTTACAGCTGTAAAGAAGTGAAAGTGATTTTTGTCATTAATGAAGAGACTGCAGCACATTAATACACTTAGCAGAAACATCTCTTCCATTTGCTGGAGTGTTGACTGGGTAAATACCATCAGGACAGCTAAAGTTCACTGGATTAGCGGCTTGTTCATTCATGAACCACGCTGCTTCCAAACCTTATCGCTGAGAGGGATCAGGGCTTGCTGCCAGCTTAATTGCAGAGGGAGGAGTGTTATCTGCGGAAAAACAATCTACTGCGATTATATACTAAGTTAATTAAAAAATATCCCCCTCTTTGCTCAGCCGTGGAAATCTTAATCTCTAAATATGAGAAAAAAAAAATGCAACCAGTTTTCTTTGCATAAAACAACAGCTGAATCTGTGCGGTAAAAGCCCCTCCATGCTCCGATAATGAAGTAGGATCCAATCTCTGCGGCCGCTAATTGCAGGGCCGGAGCCCCGCCCACCCTTTGTGATGCGTAACATTCTGCATAATTAATTGAAGGGCTTTAACAGTAATAGAATAGCCAGCGGGCTCCGACGTCAGCCCTGACACACACCATTAAAATGCAAATGGAGCTCAGTGATATAAAAAACTGAGATCTATGTCGGCATGGAGACTGAGAGAGATGAACAGTGAATCACGCCACCCTCCACCCTCCACCCTCCACCCACCCTCAGGATGGAGCCCCAGCCCCGTTGCTCTCCTCTCTGCTGTGGACGAGGCAGAGCCATCTATCTCAAAGAGTTATATCAATGAAATCAGCAAAGGAGCAATAAGTCTCAGTGTTTCACCACAGTCTGTTCAATAAGCTGATGTTGCCATGCAACACAACCAAGTCAGCCTGTGGGGAGAGGGTTAGCAGGGAGGATGATGGGAAATGTTGCACCAGGGGCTGAGAGCAACACTTTGCTGATGCAAGAACCTAATTTGTTTTTAGTTTCTAAATTGCAGCTATAATATGTAGATGAGATCCCATTTTGTGCTTCATTGTTCTCACTAAATAATTTAAAGTCTTTTAATTGAGGAGCAGACAATTTTCTCTTCTGGCTTTGTGTGCTCAACATATATATATATATATATATATACACAGTATGTAATAGATCTTTAGGTCACGTTTATTTGGATATTACATCTCATACACAAAGGCAATTTATTCGAGTCTTGAATGTTATTGACTGGATGTAGTTTTTAGCGTCTCAACATTATATGCATAATGTTTAGAAAGTTGCTCACTAAAGCAATTTACTAACAATGTAAATGGTAATAGCAATAACGCCAAAGTCCAATTTTACACACAATTCATTAAATAGGGAATACAGCACAGGATCGTAAAAGTATAAATCAAAATGACAGTATAGAAACTATTTTGAAGGAAGTTAAAAAGGCAGAAAAAAAAAGGAAAAAAGGCTCAGTCCTAGCCTCAAACCTTTAGGGCCACTACACTCCCATGTTTAATTTGGACTTATAGTGGACTCCTTGATAACATGATTGGGTTTATAGAGTAAAATATTATGTATTTTGGTCCTAAACAACTTTTACAGACAAGCATGATAACCTGCACCATTCTGAATGAGCTGACGTTGCCTGGGGCTTTACAGTACAATAGTCCTGTTACAATAGTGCTACCTACTGGAAATACAGATGAATAAGTCAATTAAAATTTGAAGTTCTATCTGGACATATCAACAATACATCAATCACTTATGTGAAAGCACTCTTATAAACCTACATAAAATTATAATCCAACTATGCAGCTCTGTGGACATATTTAGCATGTTTTAGCTTGTTGGATTTAAGGTCCATTTACTGCCTGGTTCAGTCTCCAGCAGCAGAAGGAAGCTGTTTTCAGCAAAGAAGCTCTAGAAACCCACTGTACAACAGCAGACAGACACAACTAGAGATTAGCTGGTGAAGAAAGTGGGACATTTAGCAGCTAAAGAGAAAGATATTTTCTTATTTTCTCAGGAGTTTGTGGAGGCCAAACTAGAGCTAAAAGGAAGGTAAATATTGGATTTGCATTCATCAGGTGGACACAGACACAACTCCAATAGGATGCTAATGTTGCCATGGATCTGGAAATAACATGTTAGAGGTTTGTGTTTATTGGTTTGTTGTGGGGTTCTTCTGTCCCCAGCTTTAAGATTATAGTAAGCAGACTTTGTGATTGACATGATGAGGATATTTTAAGAAATAAACTATTAGTTAATGTATTCCAAACAGTACATCTGTAAAAAATACAGTATATCCACTATATACACACATTTCATTCATCCTCCTGTATGTTTTTCCAGTGCATGAAAGACTGTGTCTGAGCACTACATTTTCCCAGATGCTTTTGAAATATGAAATAAAGTCTTTGTTGTGCAGCTTTTCTTCACTTCAATGACTCGTTTCAGCATGTATGAGAAAATAAGAGGCTCATGAAGCCTTCACACCAGGCAGCATCAACACAGATATGACAAGCTTTCACTCCAGAGACAAGCGCCGCTCACGTAGTCGTGACTGCAGATCCGGAGAGATATTAGTGGGAAGATTGTACGGCGCAGCGGGAGCTGATTCATCAGTCAGATTGGGTTTGTCTTTAAAAAAACTAGTTGCGAGGGTAGTGCTTTAGCCTGGCTAACAATAAGAGTGCGTCATGTCTTGTGTCGTGAAGCTGGTCCTTGAGTCATGATGGATGGAAGTGGTGAAAGGGCAGAGCTAATGAAGGCAACTTTGATATGACAGTTTGGACTCAGGGGATCCCCCTCCTTACAACATCGAGGAGGATTGTTCACAAACACCACTGAGTAAGAGAGGCCGAGGCAAATATGACACTGATTAATGGCACGAGAATCAATTAGCTCAACAACATCGACGTTTGTCCTGTTTGGTTACTGGCGCTCAGATGATCAGACGCCGGAGAAGTGACTTTGAAATGCAAACGAGGTACCTCAGAAGAAAAAAAACAAAAAACGCCTATGGGCACCTCTGAGTGTGTGTCAAAACACAACCAATATCTCTGGCAGGCGTGTGAGCCACGGCGTCATCTGCTGTTACGCACGGTGTAGCTACAGTTAGTTCATTATTAATGGGCCTCCCTCCATGAGTATGCGGGGAGCAGATGGCGAACTCTCAACAGATCGGTGTACACGGCGAGCATCTACGTTCAATGTGCAAGAAGAAGGAGGAGGAGAGAAGCAAAAGGGCCTGCCTGGCTGCTTCGAGGGATTCCAAACGTGATGTCACTGCTAATCCCATCAGGAAAACACAGCTAAATCCGCCGCCGCTGGGCCACAGTCACACAGATTGGCCATGGCAGCGGCCGTGGATGGGATAGGCCTATAAATAGGACCACAGAGCCGCAGCCTCTGGTGCTGTCAATGGGGACTGGGTGGCAGACGACTCTCCTCTGAAGGGGGTGGTCGCGAGGGGAAAGGAGAGGATTCCCCCCCTGTGACTCGATGCCAAAACGCTCGTCCCCAATGTCACACGCTCGCTGTGACACACTCGGGCAGAGCAGCCGCGAGGCTCAGCAGCAGAGAACACGCTGAAACACTGCACCGGTTTGGCTGTGACTTTGCAGGCTGCCAGACTGGCGAGCTGCGAGTCAGAAGACAAGATTATATTTGGTGTTACACTTCATACATCACAATAGTTGGATTGCTAGTGTACAGTCTGCTGGCTCGCTGCAGGCTGCAGAGTTGAGAACAGTTCAGGTCGGTATCACCACAGTGGAAGTCATTGAACTGGGAGGCATCGCAGAGCATTTTCTGCCTCTGTCCTGCATTTATGGTACAGATATGTTTACCTCCAAGATGTGGAAATACTACATTGACAATATGAAAGTAAATAGAGGTGTTGTAAACCAACACTTTCTCATCCTAACTTGTCACATACTGCCACTTAACTTCTTAGTTATGTTTAGGAAAAAAGACAGGAAGACAGGAAACGGGAAAGGGAGAAAAAGGGGGGTATGATATGCAACAAAGGTTCACGGCTGGAATCAAATTGACAACGACTACATTGCAGTTATGTGGGATGCACTCTAACCATTTGTGTACTGGTCTCACCAAATGGCGTATGAATGAATAACACATTCTTACTGCCAACTCGTCAACCGCCGGTTGATTGCTACCCCTCGGCATTGGAGACTGACGCACAGGGTACCCCTCTTGTGTTACTTTTGGACGTGTCAGGGACGACGTGTCAATACATGCATAGTATCCTTTCAAAATAAACTTACGTTTTCACAGGAAGTTAGGTGTAGACAACACAACCACTTAAGTAGGGTTAGGAAACGGTCATGGTTGATGTTAAATTCACTGACGTCCTAACGACTTATGTGACAAAATAAGTCAATGTTACTTGTCTTGTGTTTGTTTGACCCATCCACGACCCCAACCTCTTCCATATGCGGACTTCCGCAGACTGTCATTAGAAACAAATTTGTGATACATCATAAACAAACAAAATGCATTTCCCTCAAAACATAATTCACAACACAGTTGTGTTGTATCAGACTGTTTTTTAAAATCTGTTATTTGACATCAAGTGAAATATATTAAACCTAAAATAGATGTAAAGCATATTTATTCTGTTGAGTTAACAGTTGAAATATTTCCTGTGGATATGTACAACTCAACTTTTGAAGTTGCTCTTGCATACTGCATATACGCTGTCTGTTGCTGCCAGGAGCTGCTTTTCAGCCTTGAGCCTCCATGACAGAGACACAGAATGAAACAGTTGATTAGGAAGTCAGAACTGTGAGCTAACTAGCTGCTCCACAGAGCCGCCGCTGCAGCTGAGTGACAGCGCCGAATCCTCAGTGTGTTTAAGAACTTGGATCAGATAGTGTGATCCAGCGGACGGATTATGCAGATCCAGAAACATGCATCACAGGGCTGAGAAAAAGGACTCGGTGTGCCTGAGCAGAGCGTGTCTGCAGGGGCTTTAACAGGAGTCACAGGCGTGTGTTTCTCATGACTGCAGTCATACATGACTAAGTTGCTGAATGGATTATGCACATGTACACACGTGTTTGAAGAAGAAGGATACTCAGGAAACTCACACGCGGAGGTGTTCATGCCAGAAAGGGATTATGTTCTTTGGAAGAGAAATCTCCCCTGACGAAGTCACACACTGCTGTCAGATTCACAGAGTACAACAACTGTACAGGAAAGTCTATTGGTGGCATTAATCCAGTAATATCAGTAACACACACCGCTATGATAGAAGTCCCATGTCTTAAAGCACATGTAATGCTTTTTTTGGTCCTGCATCAACTGCAAATGTTGAGAAAGTCACATAATGATCTCTTAGTCATCATGAAGCTCAGGAAGGATGTGGTATCCCGCTGCTTAAGAGTTTTATTATGAATGTTGTTCACAATTTAATCCTGATTGATGTCAAATAGAGGCAACTACATGACTTTTACTGTAAGTTTAAACCAGCACAAATACGAGAAGGGGAAAACACAAGCTCATTTTTGATTGAAGATCACAGCACAAGGACATAATGTTTGAGTAGGTGTAGGCAGGTGAAATGTCTTCTGTTTGTGTCAGAGTTGAAGCTCGATCACAGCCACGGTTCTGCAGGTGTTTTCACTTGTTTTCCTGATTAGACCTCCAGTGATTCTCAGTTCAGCTCCTCCAACCTCCAACCAGAGCTCCAATCAGCCCAAACTGAAAACACCAGCGTGGGTGTTCAGTCTGCTAATATAGCCTACCTATCAATCTATATAATGTTATGTTATTGAGTTGGAAATCCAAAATTACTGCTTGGTTTCTTTCCATCATGTTTACACTGATGGAAACTGATTTCTTTCACCTTTTGCAGACAATTTGTATTTTAAGATACATACCTCTAGAGAATACACACTGTACATACACACACCATTACAGACAACACAATGCAGTTTGGGAAGTTCACAATAATTGGGAAGTGAGGCTTTTATTTATTTTTTAAAGGAATTCTTTGGGGGCTTTTTTTTGTTTGCCTTTATTGGACAGTTTGACAGTGAAGAGGTAGACGGGAAACTGGGAAAGAGAGAGGAGCATATGATATGTAACGAAGGTCCACGGCTGGAATCAAACTGGCAGCTTGTGACTATGTGGGTTGCACTGTAACCATTCGGTCTCACCAAATGATATATATATAGATATATATTTATATATATCTATATATAGATATATATTCATATATCTATACATTTTATATATATATAAATATATATATATTGTATTTTATATATATATATTTGTATAATTAAAAAATATATATATATATTTATTAAATTAAAAAAAATAAATTCTATATATATTATTATTATTTTTAAATTAATGACGGCACTGATGCTGTACTTTTGCCCGCTCATGTTGTTTAACTGTATCATGTTGCTATATCCACGAGATCACGTTGAATGATCTTTCCTGAACATTTCAGTTCTTACAAGAATAAAGTTCAAATCAAATTAAATAATATTACTGAACACTTGATGCCATCACTGCTGAAGAGTTTTGGTTCTGCTGCAGCAGGGCGTCTGGTCAGCGCTGCTGTTTAAATTTATTCAGTAATGAAAAGTGACGCGAGTAACCAGCTGACCTCTGCAGCTCTGACCCCTGGTTCACCCCCTCAGCTGTTGTCTGACCTGCTGATTGGAACACAGACAGGCAGCAGAATGTTAATGATGTGTACAACCAGCGTGTTAGAGCTTAACAGCTTCTTAACCTTTACATGTTACACACAAGCGTCGTCTGTCTTTTACGTCGTGACACACCGGACAGAACCGTCACGATCAAAGTCCATGATGGAGCTGCTGAAACTTTGGAACAGTCTGCATGAGGAAATGCTTTTAACAAACTCTCCATCACGATCACGAGCACAGGCTTGCATGCAAAGTGATAAATTGTTTTTTTGCTCTCATTATTCTGTGGCTGAGTTGCTAATTTGTTTGCTGGTTCCTGAATACTGCCGAATGGACTTTAATGAGCTCTGGGCCTTTCATGGACTCTTCCCTCAGGTCCAGGAACTTTTAGTAAAGCTAAGAACAACAAATAAACTTTTATACTCACTACGGTTTGTACTTTACTACTATTAGTATTGTTATTACCTTTGTCAGGGGGGTTGTTTGTCTCTCAGTTAGTAGGCAAGATATTTCAAAACCTTGTCTTTCTCTGACATTTTCTGAAAAGTTAAGCCATGGGTTGAGGAAAGTTTGCATCCAGGAATTTTTCAAAGGATTTCCTAACATTGAGACATAGAAGATTGTTTAAATGTTGTCACTGTTTTCCCCAAGAATTACAATAATTGACTGAAAAATAAATTAGGGTCATGATTGCATCATTATCTTTCACTATTTGCATTTCTATGTATATATGGGTCCAGATGCAGACAAAAGAAAACAAGATATCCTAATATTTTGTTCTACGAATAGATATTTGCACATTTAAGCCAGCATCGTGCTCTAATGATGGCAATGTCGGTTGAATCACCACTTTGATTCAGACTGAAATATCTCAACAGCTACTGGATGGACTGCTATGAAATTTTGTACAGACATTCATGTTTTCCTCAGGATTAATTGTAATATATTTGGTGATCACCTTACTTCTAATTTAGCACCATCACCGGGTGAAAATTTTAATTTGTTCAATATTTAATTGATGACCAAATACCTGCAAAACTAATAACATTTCCATCAGCCTCAGCTGCACTTTGTGTTAAGTGGTAATTAGCAAATGTTAGGATGTTAACACTCTAAACTAAGTGGTGGTAGGATGGGTCAAGTGAAGCACGTGGTCGATGTGTGTTGAACTTGTTCATCTGAATCCGGGTCTCCGAGGGATTTCTTCCTATTATTGTTAGTCCCCGTCGTTTCCCAAAATGTACAAGTTTCCCCTTAAATTACCACATACGTACGGCAACGTTTGTGCTTTTTCCTTCTGTGTGAGACCTCTCACGGCTCCCACAGCTCCTCGCCATAAAAACAGATGGCTCTCCTGCAGACCAGCTCCCCTACTGCGCTCGCAGACGATCGTAAAATGAGCCACAGTGGATACGACGCAGCTCCATCGGGGCCAGAATATCTCGTCATGCGAACAGAACGTGGAGCTGAATACCAATATGATACAATGTCAGGCAATGACAGACGCCTCTCAGGGGACCAGTCGTGTGACCCGAGAAATACTCTGTGTGTGTGTGTGTGTGTGTGTGTGTGTGTGTGTGTGTGTAGTGGAAATGTGTGTGTTTGAGTGTAAGAGATAAGGCTATGTGAGACAAAGAAGGAAAGCAAAAGAGAGATAGGAAACGGATTTCATGCAAAACATTTTGATCTTTTGTCTTGATGCTTTGACAGTACTGTTCTGTATTTTAATACCAGTGAAGCAGTGAATTGACCTAAAAGTGAGGGCATAAAGCTGTGTCCAAACTGCACACTATCTACAGCCTCCAACCATGTTTCCAAGTGTTCAATCAATGAAGAGACCAGACCTGAGCAGAATGCAGATGTATATTTTAATATTTTAAAGATCTTTGCCATTGGTCGCATCGGAAGAATCGATGCTTTTGAATAAGAGCCCATAAATCGCAGCCCCTTCTGAAGGTCTTCCTCTGGAGAGCCTTGAACAGGCTGTGACACTGGTGGTGGAGGAGGGGCGACGCTGCGTTCACAACAGTGACAGCAAAGTGATATAGAGAGAAGTACTGTATAAATTCCCTTCAGCTAACATGATCTTCGGTTGACAGAAACGCCTGCAAACATACTGAACCACAGCAAGTTCAATGGATAAGAACTGATCTAAATAGGGACTTAAATGATTAATTCCCTTCAGCTTGACCTAAAAGCTTCAATATGTTCACACTGAAAAACAATTATGTTAAAGGTATCCTGTGAACTTATATTTGCATACATTGTTTTTCACCAAAATACGTAATGACAGTGTATTTCCTTCCACATAAAATGTTTGCAAAGCTGATTTTTTTTTTTAAATCATTTGAAACACAGCATGCAATAAGTACGCCTTTCTTGATTTTCGCCATTCATTCATTCATTCATTCAGTCATTTGTACGCCATTCGTCCTGTACTGATTGCAATGTAATCCATTTATAAATGCTACGGAAAGAGTTAGTGACGTAGAATAAAAAGCAAGAAAGACCACTTAAGGTGGGTGAGTGAGGAGATGGATGGGTCCAACAAACAACAAACTTTTAACCAGGAGACTCATTGTTGACCGATGTTTTGTTTTGTAAGTTATATCAGTGACGTTTGCCATGTGTTTTTTTATTGACATTTGTCATGTGTGTTCTATAGTTGTGTTACATTGTTTCCGTACGTGTTTTACTTAGTTTACTTATTTGTTTTAAGCACAACCATGACATTTTCCCTTACCTTAACTAAGTGGTGTTCTTGCCTAAAGCTAACTGCAGAGGTTTGCGAGGCGTACAAATGACACGCGAAAAGTGTGAAATGACATGAAAAAAGGCTTAAATGCATACTCAAGACACGCAGTACGTATGCACATGTATGTCCGTGTAATGTCATGATATTTACACGCCTTCCCGTGAGACCGGGTTGGCACAGCTTACGTCCATGCTTCTTCTTTTGCCGACTTGTTGCTACACATTACCGCCAACAACCGTCATTGAGTGGAATATCGTGAAACCCTTAGCAGGAATGTGTATAAAGTTCCATGTTAGTAGAGATAAAAACAAAAATAGGGATTCACTCATCAAAACATTGCTCCATAGAAAGTGCCCATTTTTTAAAATCACTTGATTTTGAGTATGATGTTGATGGGCTCAGACAGTTGCAAGTACAACAGACAAAAAAAGTGAACAAAGTAGTGTAAAAGTGTGTAAAAGTAGAAAATTAAAACTAATACCAATGAACCATCAAGCATCAAAAGCACCCCGTTTTCACTCCCAAGTCAAACACAAGTCAAACAGGGTCATTGCCCTTCTGATGCCGATGCACCGAGGCACATCTACATTTGTTCCTGTGACGGCCGTCTCTTAGGATACACTGAGAGCATCAGGACTTCAGCAGTGCGATGAGTGACACTGCTCTGAAACTAACGAGTTCAGCTGTTAAAGATGAAACACAAAAGTGCTAAAATGATGTTCAATCTGACTTTGAGATTTCGTGCACAGTCCCAAACTTTCAGAACTCCAAAAAGGCTTAAAGGGATTAACTGTCAATCTGCCCTAAAATGACTCCCAGTTTGAATTTTACTTTGTCAACTTGATGTCTCCTCACTGTTTGCCTGCCACTGATAAGCTCCATCAAACTTCATAAATCAAACCATCTTCGCTCTGTCTCTTACATTTTTCCATTTAGCCTCTCCTCTCTTAGTGAGCGATTAGATGTCTTTTCCCAGGCACGTCTGATCCCTGTTTTCATAACGCCACGATAGCAAAGTTGACACGTTTTTTTTAATGCGAGAGGGTCAATCACAGCGCGGGGGATTCGTTTTGACTTCTCCTTCTCCGGGTTGTCACAGCACGGCAACTTTGATTCTTTGGGAGCCGGCGGCTTTGTTTGGCTCGCAGGCTTCTTTCCAGAAGCTTTGTGCCTTTGCAACGCTCCCATCAACTTACTCACAGCCTTCAAAACGCATTACAGTCCCTCTGTGAGAGAGACTCTGTCTCCCGTTTGTCTCCTCTGAAAAGAATTGCTCCGGGTCATCCTCCGTATTTGTTCAGTAAGATGTGATTGTTGATTTCTTGTCGATGCACATTAGCTTACAGTTTGATGGCTCGTTGCTGCACTCGACTGCAGCTTTTCTCTGACTTCTGCTGCAGACTTGTAATGCAGCAAATAGGGACAGAGACGAGCCTTCACTAATGTTTCACATTATATTCTAATGCATAAAATATCTGCATCATAGCAGTCCAGCCCGTTCTCATTCAGTCAAATATCGAGGCTTTGTCATGGCCGTGTGTGTTAGATACCGCCGCACAGGGCACCCTTTGGCGAGACACACCAAGATTTCCATTAACTACAATGTAAACCCATCCGCGTCAATATTAAACGCTCAGGGGAAAATGCGCCGGGAGTGTGGTGATATAGTTTAAAGAGTGAAAGAGACACACAGGTTGGGTGGTAGGTGGATGGATCCAACAAACACAAAGCTTTCAGCCAAGAGACCGCTGTTCGTCCGCTGTTTGTCCACTGTTCGTCCGCTGTCCCATGCGTCACGTTACAATCAGATGTTCATTCACATCCCATGTACACAACGTTCAGAATGATTTTCACTGTACAAAAGTAGTGGTTTTATTGCCTGAACCTAAGCAAATTCTTGTGTTTACTTCACAACATTAAGCCTGTTTTTACTGCAGAAAAAAAACAACTTTCAGTCCTGTTACGATTTGACTATGAGATTGTCAGTCGACTCAGGCTCCTTGGATCGAATCATTGAATAGTCAACTTTCCGGGGTCACTCCTTCTCTGGACAAAACTGCACAATATAATTTGTTACTTTACATATATTTAGACTTTTTTTTTATCTGCATCTACTGTCTAAATTGTGAACAATTAGAGTTCATGAGGGAGAAATGTGTCAGAGCAACTAATCCACCAGTTTTACCGGCAGCATCTTCATCTCTTTCCCTTCCAACTCTCTGTGTTCTGCACAAGGGCGACCACATCCCCCCTCCTGATAGGATGTTCCTCGTAATCCCCTATGGGACCCCCCTCACCTCCACCCTGCTGCTCCTGGTGCAGTAATACATAAGATTGATCAAGGCAGATCCATACAATTAGCTTTTGAATTAGAGTCCTTCACGTCCAGAACTGCTGACTCAATGAGCACCGTCAGGCCTCATCTCCACTGCGGTGCCAAAACTGGGCTGGTCAGTATTTAACAGAAAGGTCAGTTGTGACATTTTTGTCGCAGGTTAATTTCTCAGTCAGGTGATTATTTTTTGAGTCAACAAAGAAAAACAGAAAGACACTGATGTTGAACTTGCTGTAGAGACGAGTGTGTAAAGACATCAAGGAGGACAGCAGCAGCATGGAAGTCAATAAGGTCAAGTGCCAAAATAAAACTGACTTTCTGGTTTGAAAAGGCTGTAGATCTAGAGCTAGTTTAGTAGGATTGAATTCTAACTCTGCCCGGGTTTCACTCCCATTCAACATGGTATGCCATGGTATATGCCTTTATGCCTTTATGGCACTTTAAGGTGGTTTAGATGAAAATGGGCTTTTCAGTCACCTGGGGAAATTATGAAGTTGGTCGTGGTACCTGAAGCATGAGGTGAAAAGCAAGATGTGATTGAGGTGTGACATGTTTCACGGACATACAGTATCAGGGAAATAGCAAAGGCTCCCCTGCATTTGCTATGGTGTGAGAATTCAAAGTGTTATTTTACTATTTGTTTTATTTCACATGTAGTCTCCACTTCTGTCACTAAGTCCTGACTGATATTCTGCAGACAGTATAGGACTGATTGTTGGTGGAACCGGTTCCTTATACTTGAGTTTTTACAGTTGACACACATCACTTCCTGTGTAGTGGTAACGCTAAAAGACAGAAATGCTCATGTTCATTTGTACCTTAACCCTTGTGTTGTCTTAACTTTCTGTATACACCACTTGTCCTAAGGGTAAAAAATGACCCGCCTTCACTAGACCCCTAAAATAAAGCAGCTTGACTGCATTTTAAACCCCAAATCTATTTTGCATGAAGAAACAACCTGTCATTCATCACAAACTTTGTGAACATCTAGGTTTTAACCCTAACCTGTCGGGTAGTGAAACTACACTCATGGCTACAGTAAAGAGAGTACTGGGAGTACTGTCATCTGCAGCACCTTAACAGCCTCTGACTGCATTCCCCATTAGTAAACAAAGCTTTCAAGAAATGTTTATTCTCTCTGATCTTGTTTGTATTTTGTCTGTGAACTTCAGTCAGGTGTGGGGTCGTTGAGGGGAGGTGCTGCACATTCGCGAGAAAGTTTTCGTTTTCCCTGAGTTCAATCAGTAGCACACGTAATCTCAATTTCTTGTGTGTGTGTGTGTGTGTGTGTGGTGTGTGTTTTTTATGGTTTCTGTAGTATGAAAATGATTTTATAACTGCCAGGTCAAAAATAACCCCTAAGACAAGATTTGTACCGTGTTGGTGTACAGCTTTTATGGAAATATGAACAAAGGCAATGTTTAACTTTTTCTCATGTTGGGGTCATTCTAGGAAAAGTCATTGAATTTCAAGTTGAAAAAAGATCATTAAGGGGGTTTCCTATGCTGTTAAACATAGTGACGGGTCATTTTTGACCCCTAAGACAACACGAGGGTTAATAATGGTTCTCAGTACTCTCTGACTTCTTTACCCTGTCCGCGGCTCACAGCCCCAATCCCATTGGTTCCTTGTGAAAACATAAATCTATGAAAATGGCTCATACATTTGTAGTTTATTTTTCACAAAAAAACAAGTCTCAGTAATTTCCTATAACTGCTGGTTACTGTAGTTTTTATCAAACAAACAGGAGGAAATAGTGCATTTGTTGTGGACTATTTTCAGTGGCGGATGAATCCACATTTGGTGCTCTAGTGAGTATTAGTGTCAGCAGGATGGTGTATGTGGTATTGAGTCAAAATAAACTACAGTGTGTGTTCATGGTAATGAAGGAAGACGTCACCCAGTGACACAGTGTGGACAAATACACAGTTATTGTAAAACAGTGGAGCTCTATGACACAGAGGAAGAAGATATGTTAAGCTTTGTTGGTTTAGTTTAATTTAGTTTAGTTGAGATGGGACAGTGCAAATTAATAAATACGCATGGCATAAAAGTGCCAGCATTAGACAAAAGGCTTTTTTTCATCATTACAAAACGCTTCCAAAAATACATCAAAACAAAACCATGGCGTGAAGTTTAAAAGTCTTCTTAAAATACGTCAGCAAAAACATAAAACAGGGCGTACAGTTGAAAGAATGGAAAAAAGACACATATAAGCAGTAGTGACACTTAAATATAAAACAACATTGCTGACAAGCAGGACATAAAGATAGAAGCAAAAAGAGTGCTGTACTGACATGTGTATGCATTTATTTGGTTACTGAAAGATCTATAAGTGTTTAGTTGTCTGATGTGAATTGGAAATATCTTCCACTCCCTGAAACTCTGGCAGACCAAGCTGACTGACTACACTCACTTTTCTCCTCTCATAGACCCTAGTTACATGATAAGCATTGCTTCTTCTGTTGATATACTGTAGGCTACACGTGGCAGTGGTTAGTAGGATGAACTTATTGGAAAAGGGAAAGTGAAACAACTTTTCAAAGGATTGGAAATGTGGTATGAGGATAACAAGAAGAAGGAGAAATGACAAATAGAGGAGCAGAAGAGAAAAACAGCATGTGAAGTTAAAATATGCCCGGCCTATTTGGGGTTAAATTTTGTGTCATTTGGACCACCATCAACATCCCTCATCTGTTGCTGCTTTTAAACAATTTGCAGAGCTTTTAGTGTTCCACTGAGCTATTAGAGCGCTCTGTAGGAGAAATATCACTCACTTAAGCTGCATCTCGCATTTAAATTTTGGGTTAACAAAGTAAAAGGCTCGGACAAAAAGCACATTTGGCCTGTAATGGCTTTTTGTGATGGAACAACACTGGGAAGAGCTTTTTAATACATTAGTGTACAGAGAATGGATCATTCTTACCTCCATCCTAATACACAGAAACGGGAATAAGCAACAACAAAAAGCTCTGATTCATATATTCTGGAGAAAGCTGTGAATGGATGCAGTGTGTGGTGTTTAATATATTAGGTGTAATATTAATGACAGTCATTAATTTGGTCTGTGGTAGTCTTTGAAATGACCTGCCTGAGGAGTTTAAACTGTCTGTGAATCACTGTCGTCTGTTAAATCACTTCTTTAATCTCAGTTTATAGAGTCAAGTCTTTTCTCTCTCGGTGTGCTTTATGATTGGTTAAACTCGTGAATCTACTGACACAGTATTTCTCACAGTCTTCTTTTTATAAATCTGTGCAAAATGTTGTTTTATCTTTATATCAAAAACATTTTTAAACCCTGTTTCAAAATTGCTACGTGTACAATTTATTGTTTGATCGAGGAATGGTTTACAGCGACAAAATATAATTGCATTTCACAGTATTGAAAAATGTATCTTATTTGAGAGATGCTTTATAGATACCAGGTAACAAAATGGGAAAGTTTGTTTGTTTTTGTTAAATCCACTCAATTAAATAACCCCCCGAACACCGAGGTACTTAATCACATTGATGCAAAGATAATGCAAATCCAATAATGTTATTAAACAGCCTTGCCCCCAAATCAACCAACTCTAATCAAATCCACTATTATAATCCTCAATCACGCTGCTAGGATCAGAGGTGAAGTTGAACAGAGAAAGATTCAAAATCCTCACGCTGCAGTGTGACCGTCAGACTACAGATCCATTTATCATTCCTGTCATTACAGCAGTGTTTTAGTCATCAGCAGAGTACACTCGAGTGTGTGTGCTTAAGTGTGTGAAGGCTGATAAAAAAGCTCCCACCACACTTTACTTATCTTTACAAAGACGTTGTAAGTGCAATGCAATCGTGTCACCATCAGCAAGAGTAAATTACTTGTGAAAGCGCTCATTTTTCAGTTACGCTGATATTTGGCAGCACAGTGAGAGAGCGCTCTGGTCACTCTGCATGTTGGCCTCATCTGCAGTGCAGCTCTGCATTCCTGCTGCACACAGCAGGTAATATCCTCGTCCACCGGAGGTGTAAAAGCATGTCACACAACATTAAGATGAATTCTTCTGGCTTGGCGTTCAGCAGGGGAGGGAGGTTGTTATGGCCCAAGGTGAGATTACATACCTGTGTTGTGTTAAACTGGGTTTCAGGTTGCATCGTTAGTCTTAATTAAGGTCCTGTGACTGGACATCTAAACAACCAACGAGAGATTTCTGTTAAGACTGTTAATCACGGTCATATTCTTTCTTTCTATTGAGGCATGGCCTCTGTCCCACTTATACTGGGAAAATAAGAAAATGAAGTAAACGGCAAAATGCCAGCAGCCGTTTTCCAAAGTTACAGTCTTTTTTAGTACAAAATGTCTTGTCTATGTTTTCTTGCTTTGCTGCAGTGGAGGAATATGTGCTGGTAGTTGCAAGTGTTTTTTTTTTTTTTTTGATGGGACAAAACACCTGCACACAACTGCCAAGATGAAGATGCCCACTTAATTTGCAATCACCAGAGAATCACCAGAATGTTGCTATTGGATGATTCTGTGATTTATGTCCAATGCCAATTTTTTTCAAAGTTCTTTCTTTCTACAATATCTGCACAAGGTAACTATGATACGATTGAGGAATCAATTTCTAAAAAAGTGAGCTTTAATTCTTTAACTGTAGGATTGTAACAGGATGCAAACTCTGATCTGAAAGTCAGACTCGCTACACACCTATCCACAACCCCGACCTCCCCATGCTTACTTTCTGCCAAATACAACATCATCATGTTTTAAAGGAGCAGTGTGTAGGATCTGGCGGTCTCTAGTGGTGAGGTTGCAGATTACAACTTCTCTTGTGTGCCAAGTGTGTCGAAGAACTACGGTGGCCAATGTGATAATGCAAATGGCCTTCTCTAGATCCAGTTGTTGTAAGAGTAGAGTAGGTCATTTAGAGCAGGGCCAGTGTGTAAAGTGTGTGTGTATATGAGGAAGTGGGTGGTGAAGCAAGAGAGAGAGAGAGAGCGGCGGCGACTTGAGCGAGTAACATTATCGACTCCGGCCCAGGCTGTTCTGGGCTACTGTAGAAACATTGCGGACTCTGTGAAGAGGACCCGCTCCCTATGTAGATATAAACGGCTCATTTTAAGCTAACGAAAACACAACAACTCTTATTATCAGGTGATTATACACTAAAGAAATCACACTTCTTAATATTATATTCCATTTCTGTCAATAAATCCCCAAAATGTTACAAACTGTTCCTTTAACAATTTCAGGCAAACTTGCAATATACTGTATAAGATGCTGTTTGTGCCTAGATAGTAAATTAAGATAATTTGAGTCATGAATCAAATTAATTGACAAAGTCATGAAAATTGGAATGATAGAATAAAGCACCTGTTAGATATGAAAAGAAATATACCTCTGGGGTCAGCGGGGACCCCAGATGGTAGGATCATGGCCAATTTTTTTATTTCTGATCCCTTCAGTCTGAAGAAGAGTACATGTCTTTCATGCTGTATGCAGAGCCACACATTCACATGCATTGATGGTGTACAGCTCCATCAACCTTGTACAATGTCCTACATATAGGGCATTCTAAGTGCTGCATTGGCACTGAATTTTGGCATTGGACATAAATCGCGAGGTGCAGAATTGTCCTATAGGGAAGTCATTTCTAAGGTGGCTGTGATTTGTGATTTGGGTAACTCTACTGAAGTCCCATATTAGCTTCAGCCCAACTACAGTGCATTTTAACTTAAAATAAGGATTTTCTCCCTTATTCCTTTCAAAGTAGTCACATTAGGACGGGATCACTGGCCATGATGGAGAGGTGAAATGATTATGGAGAATTCTCTACACATAAAGATATCATACGGGTATTTTATTCAGACAAAAAATAAAAAAATGCAAACCTAACCTCTCTTCTAACAGACCTACTATGACTTTAAGTGAATTTCCAACTGAATATGACTATCCATTCCCTTTAGAAAGTACTGAGGCTGCTAAAGTTTTGGTTAACACAATTGAATTGCCTTCGTTCTGCATGACCAAACTCTAATTCTGCACCACAGAGAAAAAAAAACAGGGAAAAAATTGGATAAACATTGGCCTCCAAATCTTTTTGCAATAAGGTGTTAAGGGATTTCAATTTGCAGAAGCCTTACTCAAGCAAAATAAACAACCACTAAACCTGCCACTTTAACTCACTCTGTTTTACTTTACCAATATCGCTGGCACTCATCGTGTGTCTAAAAGCAGACAGGATGGTGATGAGATGAAGAAAACAAGATATCAGTTTATGATTTGTGACAAACACTATATGGTGCACATTTTTAACTGATTGCCATCCTCTTATGTCTTCAAACAAACCTGTTTGGCTGAGTCATGTGTTGAAGATGCTCACCCCTCCTCCCCCAACACACACACACACACACACACACTGTTTCCATTTTCCTCTTCTCCTGGACGAAAATATCAGGGGAACTCAATCAGTGTGCTGATAGTGAAATGCCACTGAGCAGGGCTGGGGGGAATGCACCTGAGAGGCTCGGTGATTTATTGCACGGCGAAGCTGAAGCCAAGTCGCCAACTCTAATTAGAAAATCCTGTGCAGGCAGCTGAGTGCAGCAGCGGGCCTTAAATCTCCGAGCCGTCAGCCTCAGACTGCTGCAGCATCCCGGCCCAATGTGGAGGAGAGATCTGTCCTCACATCAGCACAGCCAGCATCCCTATCTCACTCATGCATTTAATCATGTGTTGGACAACGTTCTTATCTGTCTGCGGTGTATGTACGGTCTATATGTATGTGTTTATGCATGTGTGTTTGGTCAGTGTGTGCACACAACTGAGTGTTGACCTGTGCATATGTGATCTGGCATTTATTTATGTGCATGTTAGAATATGTGTTTGTATCCACGTATGTGTTTGAAGGCCTTTAGTACATGATGCTGAAACTCTACAGCATACATTAATGGTGCGGTGATGTCGAGTGATTTGTGGTTATTCCAGTATCGTTCAATCGAGCTCTTATTCCTAGGCCTTTCTGATTGTGGGTCGTGCTATCTTTTTAGACTCCATCATTGTTACATGTGGCGAGTCAGACTCAGAGGGTATTTGACATTTATTTATGTAAAACTGAGGTTTATGTGGACCGCTTCTCAGAGGTCAATGGACCCCTTTGAAAATGGCCATGCCAGTTTTTCCTCGCCAAAATGTAGCATACGTTTGGAGCGTTATTTAACCTCCTTCACAACAAGCTAGTATGACATGGTTGGTAACAAAGGATTCCTTAGGTTTTCTAGCCCGCAACAACCTAAAAATTGCGTTAATCTGTTAAAGAAATTAGTGGCGTTAAAACAAATTTGCATTAAAGCATTATTATTGTGTGACAGCTCTAATATATATATATATATATATATATATATATATATATATATATATATATACATACACAGTATATGCAAGTGATCTATATCTGTTTCCTATAGTTTGCTTGTCTGTATGTGTGCGTCTGCCGGCAGAGAGCTACTATGTACACATGTGCACTGAATGTCTACATGTGTGCACATGTTGTGCATGTATATTATGTATCTGGTTTGTGTGTGTACGTGCTCTCATCTTGGACTGCAGCCCAGGGTCACTACGCTTGGATGAAGCGAAAGAAAAGGCCAAGAAAAAGGTGAAACACATGGTGTATTTCATTGTCAAAACTCACTCTCCCACTCATACACACACACGCACACACTCACACACACGCACACACTGCTTCACACACACACACAAACATACTCTCTACTGATGTAAAGCTGAGACTTTCCTCGTCTCTCTGAATGGCAGCAACACTGGCAACTTGGCAAGTCTGTGAAATTATATTTAGAGATGTGTTGACACGCACAAACAGACACACACAAACAGCCAGAGACATGGCTGACAGCCGCTGTTCCGCCTAAAAAAACAGCAGTATCAATGGAAGCACGGCTCGTCTGCTGAATTGTGTTTTGATGTCTGCTGGCACGCAAAGAATACATTTAAACGTCTGTCCCACTGCAGATACAGAAGAAACACGCACACACACACATACACACACACACAGACACACACACACAGACACACACACACGCACATACTGCATTGTCAAATAATGGTCCAATGAATGCAAATTACAGGCGTCTTTCTATTCAAAGCCATGCTTATCAGAGCGGCTCATATATTTATACCTCAGGATCAGAATAATGTTTATTCAACATGAGAGTCCAGCCAACAAATCACCTCTTTCATTATTCTGAGCGCTTTTTAGCTTGAAGCAGTGAAGAGTGAAGCCACACCGATATATTGGCAAGTCGATATTATTGTCTAATATTGGTTAAATATGTTGGCATAATATTTGAAAAGACAATCCAGTGGGCAACCTCCGGGTTTAAATAGTGAAGCCAATGCTGAAGTGCCTTAAACCTGCATTATTTCTAATAGCCAGCAGGGGGCGACTCCTCTGGTTGCAAAAAAGAAGTCTGATTGAGTAGAAGTCTATGAGAAAATGAGCCTACTTCTCAATTTATTTATTACCTCAGTAAACTTTGTATTGTATTATATTGTATTGTATTGTATATGAGCTTCCCACTTTAGTTCAAAAAGTTCCATTTTCATCTCTTGTGACCTTAAAACTATATTAATAATTTCAAGCCCATTTTTGCTGAATCACATTCTCCTCTCAGACAAATGAGCAAGAACATCTCTTCTACATTCATCTCTTGTAACCCAGCATCTACCTGCCATACAGGACCATTCTGGAGTCACATGGGAATAGCATTAGGTGATCTCTGACCTCCGTACACCTGGCAGCTTGTAATATCGCTAATGTAAAAAGTTCAACATGTTTTACTGTTGCGCTCATCGTGATTCAGAGTGTCAGTTAAAACACCCGAGACAGACGGAGCCATTTAAAAAATGTAAATGCTCACCTTGGATCAGCCTGTTAACACATTCCCTCTCATCTGCATTCATCCACCAGCCGGCTCACCTGACACAGCACCGATAATATCTTTATTGTCTGTCACAGTGTGACCTCCACAGAGGTAATTCACAGCCGATTATGCTCTTTCCCAGCTGTCTGGGTTAATTAATATGAGGTGCATGGTGGAGACTGGTGTAAAAGCTTCCTTTCAATTATTCCTCCTGCCTCTGTCCTGCATGAATACTGCTGGCACTAGTTTTCTATTCTTGATTATTAACTGCACAGCCCAATGCGTATGTCTGCATTGCAAATTAATATTAGAGATTCTCTTTCACTTTATTTCACCTCCATCTTTGTTAGTCAGAGGTCACAACTGGTGTTTCAGCATACGCATATCTGTCAATCAAGACAGTGTGAGTGCACAAGTCCTGTGTTTGTTTGACCCATCCACCACCACTTTCACCCGCCCTAAGCAGACTATCGCAGACTTTCTACTTTGTCAGTTGCTCTGACCATCTAATAATGATGCAGATGGGTTTACACTGGAGTCAGTTGCAGTGCTCGAGGTGGGCTGAGTACGAGGGTGCTTTAATTTATTAATACAATGTTCATGTCCACGCGTTGCAAAATAATTGGTGAACTGTTTGTCATAACTTTTTTTATTTGTGAACAAAAATAATGAAATATTAAAAATAATTAAAATTATTTAAAAGTTTTGATTTATAGAATTACACTGGGCAAACATTTCCTGGAGGATTAAATGTTGAGAAGGCTGTGATATGTTTACACAAAAAAATAATGATTATACTAGTAATAATAATGGTCCAATATGATGTGAAATTGCATAGTTTTAAATCAAAAACCTTCAACTTTTATTAAGAGAGGACTGCCAAATATACCAATGTCTCCTAATATATTGTATTCACTGTAGAAATTCAGAATGTGTCTCTGTATAATATGTAAGAGCATCCTGACTAGGACCTGAGTGATACCCTACTATACGCTAGAAATAACACAGGGAAGCACTTTAACTATTAATACTAAACACATCACCTATAATGTTCCAGTTTGAACATTATTGGAGTATTACAGACCTACTATAGAAGATGCCTATAATAATATAGCAATAAAACAGCTGATGATGAGTGACACAGTATAACATGTTTAAAGAAATAATAAATAAATAGATTGCTGATACAGGCCGATACAGACACCAACATGTGAATAAGAGGAGTACTGGCATTTTTTCCAACTTCACACTGGTTATTTGAAAGCCTGGAGCGTCTCATACTGACGCTAAAGGGTGCCTCGGTATCAGACACTGAGGGGCACTGACCAAGTGTTGGTATTTGACGAGTTGGGAGTAAGAATAGGTTTTGTAATCAGCTTGATTCACCTCAGTTTTAATAATTCCAATGGTGACTTTGTTTTGTTCAAAGAAACAAAATGCCAGTCTGCTTAAAGACCATATTTTTCCCAAAATATGTCTAACTGCATAGCTTCAGTTTGCTGCTAGCACCATTAATTGTTTCAATCTAACTTGGATGTGTGCAACAACAGCTAACTTTAAACGCTTCAGGAGATATGTATTTGATACTCAAAACATAGATTTCTGGTCGAGTATTCCCTTAAAATTGACTTGTGTTCGAAACAACTCATAATAGAAGAACGTGACTGAATGAATCCTCCAGCGATGAGCCCGCCGTGCGCTGGTGTCCGCAGTTCAGGGGGAATCCAATTAAAAGTTTACTTTGACGGCTTTGTCTCTCTTAATACAGCTCCTGCTGTGCTGTTCCCATCTGCTGTTTGTACATAACACAATTAGGAACTTTAGTTAAAGACAGAATTCATTAATTATGCATGGCACCAAAATATTCCTTGTTGCAATTATGCAAAACGTATTTGAATAATTCAGGACTAAAATGGAGACATGTTAATGTTACATTGCTTTCTGAGAGGAGGCTTTATTACAGTTGAACAAATTCAGGTTATGCACTTTTATGAGAAATGATGGGAGATTTATTTCCCCTTTGCTGACTAGACAGATCAGTTTTGAATAAAAATGTCTTTTTAATGTGCAAATAAATAAATTCTTCAAACAAAATCACATAAAAAAGTGTCAGCAGTGTCATCACTTTAATTCTCTTGAAAATCATCACTAATGCTCTGCAGTCTTATGCAGTGATTTGCTGTAAAGGTCAGACTGTTGGCTCTCAATGTGTCACCAACTGCTTTCACTTGATTCTACTTCACATGATTTAGCCTATTTCACAGAATGCCTTTAAACTGACAACATACGCTATCTCAACTTGTTGCATCCACGTATCTGCTGCGGCTGCAGGTGTAGAGCTGACCTGTGGAAGAAGTAAAAGCTACAGTTGAGGGTTCATGTTAAAACTGGTCTCTGGCCTGCTCCTCTTGGTGCAGAAATGGGTCTCTGTGTTTCATCTTTAATGGATTTCAACCTGTATGAAACTGATCTTTGATTCTCAGGACCTGACACCAGAGTTAAAATTGTTTTTGTCTGGATGCTTCTGGATGTATAAAAATACCAGAACTCTATTTTGACTTTCAATAACCAAGTCATATTATGGCATAAAGTGTTGTGGGATTCAGTTAACAGAGAGATAGCTCTCTGTGACTTCTCCCCCCAGGTTTTCAAAAAAAAATTCCTATATCCAAAAAGAAAAAAATCTTATAAGATTGTAAAGGTTTAACTCTCATCCTACCAACATGTCACAATAATTACATTACTGACTTATCGTAAATATACATCCATGACCTCGACCATTTTTACTGACTTTGATATTGCCTGTTGTGTTACGTGTGTTTATTTCATAAGAATGTCACCAATATTTTAACCGACATGATGCCAGAATAAACAGCAGGGTTTTCCCAACTATTATAAGACTTGGGCATTACGAACACATTGCACATTTTTTGTTAACAGAGCCAGAGAGTCCGTTTTATTTATTGTTTTGGTTGTGTGTTTTATATTTTATTTATGTTTTATTTATTAAGGATATTAAAAAAATCACATTCCAATTCTAATGTCTGAATATTCCTAATAATAATAATTAAAAGTCAATTGCTCTTTGAAATGGTGTACTTGCATTATTATGCTGTTATTATGCTATTATATTATCATTATATCGGTGTCATAAAATGGTCATGAAATGACAATTATATCATTATTATTTATGGGACAATATATTGTCCAACAGATTAGTTATCATGATCTACATACAAGGACTACCTACTGGGGTCCCTGTGGACCCCAAGAATAAACTACTGTAAAATACAACCATTATAGCAAAATATTAAAGACATCATTAACATTAAACTCCAAACATTCTTAGTCATGTAATAAATGTCATCTGGAAGAAAATAAGATTCTTCTTCAAATTTGAGATGAATACGGTTTGGAAAGAACGGTGTTACTTAAATATATTGTAAGTAAAAGTGGGCCTCCATCATTAATAAATACAATCTACTTGAGAAAATAATTTGATAAAAATATTTTGGTCTTAAAAGTGTTGTTTTGCCCATCAACCCATGCTCTGTTAGAGATCTAATAAGCTTGAGTAATGTTGCCGTATCCTCAGATCAGATCAGTAAAACTGCAAATAAATCAAGTGTGTCGAGAAAAAAAAAAAAAAAAGTCAGCCACAACAACCTGATTTCTCCTTGTACCACTCAAATGAAACCATTTGATTATTTGGTCTACGGTGTCAGATCTTTCCTTGTGATGGTTATCCCCTCTGATTAATGTAAAATGTGGAAGGTAATGAAAGTGTGAATTGTCAGTGTATCTAGGATTAACCAGCCAATATTGATCCAGTGCAGTTACACTGTGTCTCACGTTCTGCTCAAATATGCAGCTGATTAGCCGAGACGGGCACAGAAATTTGACAAGCAGGCGTGGGATCAGAACAGCGCAGATTCTAGGAAATCGGAGAAAAAGTTTGCAATGCTTCCTTAACTTCCTAAAATATACAGCACATCCTTGAGTAGATTATTTTAGGAAGCGCAAGCACATCTTGCACAAACTAGAATCTCACCATCACAGAGAGATGTTGCTTTTTTCTGGGTCGTACAAAATGACAACAACGGCAGTGGAGGAGAACAAACATGATATAAGAAAGAAAGAAAGAAAGAAAGAAAGAAAGAAAGAAAGAAAGAACGGAGAGGAAAGACTCGTACATCCCTAATTGGAGGAGCGGAAAAGAGACGGGAAGCGGTTTTCTTGCGTAACATGTGGTTTCTGTCAGGATTAGTCACCGTGTTCATTTGTTTCCTCTAGCCTGGCAACCTACATACACAACCACAGATGGATAACCCACATCCACACACCTGATGCCCCGGCTAGTGTCTGTGTGTGTGTGTGTGTGTGTGTGTGTGTGAGAGGGAACGAGGGAAAGACGGATTATAATCTTTGTTTTATATCAGGTTGCAGGCTGTTTGAGGTGTGAGTGTGTGAGTGCGTAAGTAGTCCATTATGCATGTGATGTATTTTTTATACATTTGTGTGTTTGGAGAGTAATGTGTGTGTCGCAGTGTGAAGGAATGATTCAGACTGATTTCCCCATGGCTCGGCCCTCATGCACACACACACACTCAACAAAAGGGGATTGTGTGTGTGAGCTGAGGTCTGTACTATGAAGTGAGTTCAACAGAGTACCTTCTCGTTATCTGCCTGAACTAACCCAAACAAACGAGCTAAGTGGTCTTGGGTGGTTATCAACTCGGTAAATCAACCCAGGGTTTCACCATCTGGCGGTGAGCGCATTCACATGAAAAGGGGGTGGGGTTTGCAGCATATGACCAATCACAAACATGGACAAGTCTACTGTCAGCAGTGCGGCACATTCTACGAAGGAAAAGCAGACTATAAATATTACACAAATATGAAGAAGTTAAACACATAATCAGACTAAAATCAACACAGTTGAAGCTGCCAAATGTAGGAAGGACAGCTGGGAAAGTAAAAATTGCTGATGTGTGAATGTGTAAATTCATAGATTGATGAATTTAAGGGAATACTCAAAAGTCAGATATATTCATCTAGATGGGGCAGTGACATTATAAAAAGCTTTCAGAATATGACGGATGAATAGACAACACTTCATCATGCCCTTTGATAACATTGTGGTGTGTGAGAGAATGTCAACAGTCAGACGGAGTGACCAGGTTTGTGTTATACCTGGTGCACATTGGTGATGTAAACCTACGCTTCACCTTTCCTCTGCACTGTGATCTGTCTTACTGTGAGCACAGCTCATAATGCTCATCATGAATTCATGTCAATACAATGTCCTCGTGACTAAAACAAGTGTTTGTGTGTTTCTGCATGTTCATGTTTGTGTGTCTGTGATCTTTTTGTACAAAAAAGAAAGAAAGACTCTTTGCCATATGACATAAGAGCAATCCTCATTTGCCCGCGAGCGAGTTTGTGTGTGTGTGTGTGTGTGTGTGTGTTTGTGTGCACATGCTGAAGACACGCTGAAACGTCAGCTATTTCTGAGAGTCCAATATTTTCCACCACAGTCAACAGTTGCCTCGAGGCACAGAGGAAGCTCCCATTTGAGTCTCTACTTCCTTCTGCATAACCCCCCGACTGCAAACACACACATAATACACAACACACAACACACACACACACACACACACACACACACACACATCCTCGCCTCCTTGGGTATAATTAAGTATTTGGAGAAACTGCAGTCAATAAAACGGTTGACTCTTAACTTTGATCAAAGTGTCTGCCGAGGAGTCTCTGGTGCACAGAACTCTTTATTTTATCAAGTGGGTTTAAAAAGATGAGACACATACACACGCACGCACGCACACACACACACACACACACACTACACTATACTATAAACAAAAAGGCTTCATTCTGTTACCCAAAAATGTTTCTTGAAGATTTTTTTAGTTAACGTCTTCTCATGCAACGGTTCGTATGATATCTTACAAGTAAGTTATTCCCCTTTATCATTCATTTTCCTCCAAATGTCCAGCAACACTTGTCAATTTCTGCTTGTTACATGCATACAGTCTTTTAAAACAACTTAGTTAGGTTTAGGAAAAGATCGTGGTTTGGGTTAAAATAACTCCCGAAGTGTCGTAACTTAAGTACGTAAGTTAAATGACAAATAAATCATCGTTGACTTATTTTTTAGATTTTTGACCCACCCATCCATCCATATATTGGAATTACAGTGCATTACATTTTGTAGGTAATAGCTACGAACAGTGCAGGCTATGAGAACAGCCTGGTTTAGTAACAATGATCTTCAACTGTTCTCGCTCGCTGTCCCTCTCTCTCTCTCTCTCTCTCTCTCTCTCTCTCTCTCTCTCCTCTTCCTGTTTCTGTCTGTTTGAGGAGTCATTGCTGAATAAATAGTTAGACCCATTGACCCAGCCCACACACACTTAGTACAACATAGCTTCACAAGCAGAGTCTTAATTCAATTTATCTGCTCTGAATTATTCATGAGAGAAATCGCCTCACTGCAGCGTGTGTGTGTACTGTATGTGTGTGTGTGTGTGTGTACTGTATGTGTGTGTGTTTCAGTTCATCTAACTACTTGATAACTAAATATTTCGTCATGATTGTATATGCATCTGGATCTGTTTCTGTATTAAAGGTGTTTTGGGGGATTAAATTGAATCCCTTTTTTGTTTCCACCTGGGCTATTGTGAAAGTCCCATTTCTCAACATTGGATTACTTATTCACAATGAAATCAATCACAGTGTTCAAGTCATTTCTGTCTGATGAATTTCTCAATTTTGTGATTTTCTAAGATTGTTTTCCAGCATCAGTACTCCATCTGTGTCTAGGATCTTTCAGGCACAGTGTTGAGTGTAGATTTTGCACTCAGAGCACACAATCACTAGTTCTGTGAGTAAAACAAGGAAATAGACTGGTGTAAGGCGGAGTAACACAGCTGTAACTCCGCTGTATGCTATATGTAAGCTGTTGAGTTGAAGATGACCCATCTAAGTGGCTTCCTCAGCTCCTTTACAAACCTGGGATTAATAATAAAATGCATTGTTAACTGAAAAAAAGTCTTATTTCCTAGAACCAGGCAATACGTTACGCTTAAGTCAAGCACTCAAATTGGCATCTGAGACAAATGATAAGCCAAGAACAGTTGACAAGAAGTACAGTTGATCAGGCAGAAAACTATTTCTCACACTAGCAAAAACGTAACTGTAACCCGTGTTCACTTCTGTGCATGCTGCTTTATCAGAGTTCATTTTGACTTTTTCCATCTTATCACTGCTCCTCTGTGTGGACAGCTTGTTGGTTTATAATGCTCCTGTTACCGGCAGATGCCGAATGGCGGGGCTCTTACCGGGTTGTCTCCTTTATGGAGATTGATACGGGGCGTTTTGCAGCAGCTGCAGAAAGCGTGACCTGTGCCGCATCTGCATAAGGCTTATCCGTGTCGAGGCACGCAGGTCACTCCGACTAATGAAGCCATCAAGGCTGATTTTTACAACGGAACCCCAGAAAGGCTGAACGGACTATTTGTCCTTCAACGTCCTCTGCCGCTGTTAGCTTTTAATCAGAAGAATGGAGCTAACAATCAGCATGGCCCGTCAAACTACACTAAAATAAAACTGTTTTACCTCACTTGACTTTACCTCTACCTCTACGTGCCTCCTGATGTGAATACCTGTTAACTGATACCGTCTGATTCAATGGGTCTTGCACAGCAGACATTGTAACATGTGTAACTAATAACATTAACCCCTTGCGTTGATTTTGTATTGAAATCATTGCCAAACAAACATTGTTTGGACAAAATACACTTGGAGTGTTGATTTAGTAGCATTAAGGCCTCGTCTTTTAGAAACAATTCGAGAAAAAAACCAAAAAAAAACATAGCATTTTATGAAGTTTTTCAATGCAGTGTTTTGACACACAGCTCAGCCTAACCAGTGTACCGGGTTTGTCGGGTAAAAGAGGTTAAAATTATAATATTTGGTGGTGTTTTGTCATCATTAAATTTGTTGTAATAGACAAATGTAATTTAAATGTAAATTACATT
>CAKAOI010034030.1:0-14600 GCA_916701655.1 Sebastiscus albofasciatus | reverse complement strand
GGAGAGGCTGAACGAGGAATCCTTCAAGGCCAAAGACAGAGGACGGAGTTATTAAAGTGCTGCCACAAAATTATTGCTACTCACAATCACGTATCCCTGTCCACCATGGTGGTCACCTCACTTACCCAGTATGGGGCTAATAAACCACACCAAGCTGTAGAACTGATCAGGCAGGCCCATCTGTAGGAGCACAGGGGTCACGTAAGCCGTTTCCATGGCGTAGCTGAATTCAATACCAAACAGGATGCAGCCATTGAAGAGCAGCTCTTGGAAGGTACGCCTCGGGGGAAGCTCACTGAGGTCCAGCTGGTCCAGGGGACAGGGCGTGTTGGGCGGCGGAGGCGGCGAGGGTCTTATCAGCTTCCGGCGCTTTGGCTGTCTTTGGAAGTTGTTGGCTCGGTGACTGAGGTGCCGAGTGGTGGACGTCGGGAAGCTGGCTGTTTTGGAGAGCGAGCTCCTCCAGAGACCTTCCTGAGCGGTGGGTAACCTCCCTCCTGGACTGGCCAGAAGAGGGTCACTGGGGGTGCCCATGCCCGGAGATGACATCTTTCTCTCTCAAGCCAGCGTACACTGCAGCAGCATAGAACAGGGGGGATTATTCAATTCAATTCAAATCAATTAATCTTTATTGACAGACTCTAAGTCCATTAAAAAACATACAACACAAACAACAATACATACATTAAAATAGAAACTTTTATAAAAGACAGTTATACCAGTGTTTCCACAGGGGTGACTGGTATCGTATAACACTAAAACAAGAATTTGACAGTTTCTGAGAATCATTTAGCTGACATATACATTTATACATCAGGTTTCTCAACAGAGCCTGGAAAGTGTTGACACCTGCGTTACATTAGAGCCACCTGGGTTTCTTAAGTAAATTGACTAATTAATTAGTTCAAACTAGTTAATTTGTCACATTAGAGGTCATTCAAGATCATCATAGCATAGTGGTCATGTGAGTTAAGTTAGTGCTGTGCTGATGGTTATGTACAGAGCTACCAGGAGGAGGAGGACACTGCAGTCATCAGCAGACAGCACCGATGGGCACGAGGCACTGCAACCAATGCGCATGTTAGTGTTGTGCGCAAAAGCCCATGTGCTCGGCGTGGCTGACTACAGCAGTGTGTAGTATGCGGCATCATGAAAACCTGTTTCCATTTTAATATTTCATGGAGGAAGCTCAGATCGGACACAATGGAGGGTTATACTGATGGCTTTCAACGCAGTTACAAGGATACCGTTTTCATCATCGCTCAGATTGAAACCAAACATATAGATATAATATAGATCCTCTATGTAGCCACGACCGATTCTCTTTGTTTAGTCTTTTCTCTTCTAATGATCCTCGGTATTATCCTCCGACGTGACATTTGGGTGTTAAGGTTGAAGACCACACCATCGACTTATAGCTGCGTTAGAAGAGGATGAGGCAGGCGTGCAAAGTGAAAGATGATAATTACCTGATCTGGGAGGCTCGTCATTTATTGCGGCACACTGTGTAGGTTAAACACACCGAGCATTATGATTGTTATAAAAGACCCTAGGATGGATTACAGGAGTCATGATTGTTGTTTTGGTGTTTTTTTTCTTTCCCTTTTTCATGCAGTCATCCCCCCGCTCTCTCCTCTCTCTCTCCTCCGTCCCTTCTCCTTCCCCCTCTCTCCTCTCCTCCCTCCTCCTCATCCTCTCCCCCCTTCGCCTCTTCCTCCCGGTCTCTCCCGTGACGTCACGCCCCTCCCTGCAACATCAGCACCACTAACAAAAACACACATCTGTCTGTCTACACTACACAGTACAGTACAGTCTACTTCAGGACTAGATGATAATAGTCAGTTAATGATTTGTTAATCGAGGGAATCACAGATATTATTTTTCAAGCACTTTGTTGCAATCTGTTTGTTAGATGTTAGGTTTTATAACACATGTTTCACTTGTTGGGGGAAACGCCTCAAGAACACCATTTTAATATTTTTTATTTATTTTTTCATTTAACCTGATTAAGGCACAACAGAAATTGGACACAAAGTTACAGACAGGACATTCATGGAAAAGATATGTATATATAATGTATATGTGTGGGCACCATCATATGTGCCTACCTTATTATTATTATTATTATTAATTTAATTTTAATTAATTTTACTTCTTTTTTGTTTTTGTTTTTTATCATTCTTTATTTTTTCCCTCTGTTATTACTTTCTCCATTCCTTTATTGTTTTTCTAATTTTCAATCAATTTCACTTTTTCACTATAAAATATATAAACATTGTAGAAATTATATAAGTTGTGATGTTAGCAATTGTAAATTTAGTATATATATTTTTTTTATTATAATAATAAAAAATAAAAAATAATTCTAATCAATTCTTAAGTTTTCGAAGATACCAAATATTCATTAAAATATTGTCTTGGGTTTGAATATTTCACTGTCTAAACATCATAGAGCTACAATGAAATTGCAAAAAAAGCTGCATATAGAATATAAAATTGTCAAAGAGTGTAAAATTTTAATTTTTACAACCTTGTAGCTATTTAAGGGAACTAAAAGGGGAAACTGGGTTGAATAAATTGCAGTTGCCTTTTTTTCTCGTTTTATGTGTATAACTATGTAAATTATGCATGCCTTTCTCACTTATACTCATGGCACTGTCTTGCTGTCATCACAAAAAGTGCAAGTCATGCTAGATCAATGAAATACATCTGAACTTGAAGTGTAAAATAAGATGAAAGGATCCCAGGAGACTGTAATATAATACAATATATACAATTTTAATTCAGCTTGTAGAGGAATAGAAAGATATTTCACAAGTCCCTGTCTCAGTATTTTTCAGTCTAGTGTTTTGGTGAATCTGGTAATTTACCGATGAGGTTAACAGAATACAAGCGTGTTTGATTCGTGCAGCTTTTGCTCAATCAGTGACAGTGAGAACAGGTGTGCATGATTAGGTCCATGATTAGCGGTGAGTGACTGTGCAGAAGTGAGGCTCAAATACACCTTGTGACTTGTCATAGCAGGAAAAGCACAGGTGAAACAAATTTCATTAACGAGGTGTCAGCTCCATCAATAAGCCATGACAGTGAGTCAGCATGCACAATACCAGGACCCTGGAACTAGCTCACCTAAATATAGAGTACAGTCATTTTTAACCTGTGCTCATCCTGCTACGACATGCAATAAATGCTCTCATGGATGTGAGTTTGTGCAGAAATACAGAATTTGTGAATGTCAGCTGTAACAAAGGAATCTTAAATTACTACTTTGTTATTCTATATTATTTGAATGGTTTAAATCAGTCTGGCTCACCTTATGGTAACCTGAGCAGATGGCAGGTTCCAGTTAGGCGAGGCTGAGAAGGTGAAGGGCCAGTCACTGGTCAGCAGAGTAGATAGATAGATAGATAGATAGATACAGTAGATAGATAGATACAGTAGATAGATAGATAGATAGATAGATAGATAGATAGATAGATAGATAGATAGATAGATAGATAGATAGATAGATAGTAATAATACTAACAATAATAATGGTTTTCTATCCCATTAAAAATAGCCTAATAACAAAAAAAAAACTTCTGGATATCTTATTTTATTTCATAAACTTTAACAGGATGTACCGGTCCCTATAGAAATACTAAAGTGATTTTAGGTCCACCTTTGACAGCAGGCTCATTATATCTAATTGACTCGTAGTACGATCTGGCCTGCAGGTTGTCCAGCTTGATACTGGAGGGATGGCAACAACCACTAAGGCACTGATGTATTGAATTAATTGTCTCTGAACCACAGGTATAATACTTTTCCCACCAAATTTGTATGAAATTAATTCTGTTTTGGGCTTTGGACAGATATGGAAATATCTGTTTTTTTTTTAATAATTGTAGGCTAAAATCTTGATCTTCAAAATAACCAACAATATATGTTTGATGAATGTAGTGCAGTAAAAAAGAAGTACATTATTCCTTTTTGAAATGGAGTAAAAGCATAAAGTGGCAGAAGATGAAGATGCTGAAGTAGTATACCTATAGTGGTTGAGTAAATTCTCCAACACTTGTTGCCAAACAGGTCAGTTCCTGGTTAATAGCAAACAGACAGATGGGACCAAGCTAGCAGCTATAAAAAAGCAAGCAAAGTCCAGGCAATAAATCTGGGTTACCTTTGAGCTCACCTGTAGCTTACTGCACTAGTGCACCCTGCATTATGAAAAACTGAACATATTCAGTCATCACTTCTTTGAGTTTATGTTAAAACTGTTTTTTTTATGTTGTGTGCAAGGTGTGAACAATGACTAAATGTGAGAGCAAATAGTTGTAGGCACTTTAAGTTAAATACATCCTGTATTTTTTGACTTTAGAGGTAAAATTCACATGCTGAAGCCCTTGCTAAGCCCCGCCCCCTTTCCACACTGCGCACCCTGTGATTGGCTGTCTCTTCAGCACCAGCTGAATCTGATTGGACATCAGCGTTCAGTGGGCGTATCAGGATGCAGATGTTTTGCAACTGTTGTGGTGCTGCTGGTCGGGTGTTACTCAAACACTAACTACGGTAGAAAACTACATTTATTGTCACTTTTTTTCAGTCGGTACAGTTCGTGTAGGTCCAATCATAGAAAATGGCAAAACTCGACCTTGTTCAAATTGGAAAGAACTTGTTAAAGAGTGGAGAAACTGGAGAGGTAAGATAAAGATAAAGCTACAGCTACATGTGCACCTGTGAGCTTTCATCCTATTTCATGTCTATTCAGTTGACTGGTTCGTGTTTAAATGTGCTTTTTGTTTAATATAAAGCCGTGTTGTTAGGTTGCCTTGTTCCCTTTAGACCCCCCTGCTGAGACCTGCTGTATTAACCCTGTCATTACCTCACAGCATTCATATAATAGGTGTCAAATGAGGCCTCCAGGGTGACATAATGAGGATCTGAAGGGAACACACGTGTGACTGTGAATCATGATATTGCACAGTTTGAATCCTCTATGTGTGATTTCACAGTAAAAACAGATTAGTAGAATCCACCCACACCCATTTCCCCATATGGTAAATGGTAAATGGATATTTTGCTCACCCCATTTACTACACCCCCATTTTACCATATACCACCATACTATTTAGTATGCCAGAAAAATGATTTGGTATGTCCCAATACATAGTATGTCAAATGCAGATATATAAATATTAATGAACGCGGATATACAGTATGAGTAAATGGTAAATGGACTTGCATTTATATGGCGCTTTTCTAGTCTTTCGACCACTCAAAGCGCTTTACACTACATGTCAGCATTCACCCATTCACACACTGATGGTAGAGGCTGCTAAGGTGCCAACTTTGCCCATCAGGATTTAATCTAAACACTCATTCACACACCGATGGCTCTTCGGGTGCAATTTGGGGTTAAGTGTCTTGCTCAAGGACACATCGACATGTGACCGGAGCAAAGGGATCGAACCACCAACCTTACAATTGGTGGACAACCTGCTCTACCCTCTGAGCCACAGACGCCCTCCGAGTGTGTGTCACCTGGTTTCACTGTGACTGTTTCCCTCTCTCTGTGTGTTTTGTTTCAGAGTGTGGAGCTCCATTCTCTGTGGCAGGACCAGCCGGTGGTCTTGTTCTTCCTGCGCAGGTTTGGCTGTCAGGTGTGTCGCTGGATGGCAACAGAGGTCAGCAAACTAGAGCCGGACCTGAGAGCCAGCGGTGTGGCGCTGGTGGGGGTCGCACCAGAGGAGTTTGGGCTGAAGGAGTTCAAGGAAGGAGGATTTTTTAAAGGATGTAAGCAAGCAGTACCTACTCATCCAAGACAAAAGAGCATATTTGTGTTGCGCTGACACAACAACATGACAATATGTGGTGTTTTAACTGTTATGGAAAACACATATCGACACAAGGTTTATATCTGCTCCACTAAAACTATTTTTACACTACAGCCCTAATTACTTTTCTTTCTGTCCGTCTTTTCATTCTTTTTTGAATTTCACCAAAGATTTTAGGATGTAAAATGATCCAACTGCATAAATAAGCATCAAAAGACCAAAGTTTAACAGCTGTTTTGGGCCAATACTTCTATTCTTTACTCAAGTACTGTACTTAGTACTTAATTGTGACATACTTGTACTTTACTTGAGTATTTTTTTATTTTAGTGCTGTACTTCTACTCCATTACATTTAAAAGGGAAACATTGTACTTCTTACTCTTCTACATTTATTTGGCTCTTATAGTTACATGTTCAGTTGTACATTAAAAAAATATGAAATGCTTTTATGATATAATACAATACTACAGTACTAATCTACCCAGTAGTATACACAGTATCTAAAATTGTCTCCACATTGAAGAACTACAACATTAAAATGCTTTTGGATGTCTTCACTAGGGATTAAAAATAAAATAATATAATATTTTATACTAATATTCCACTTTAAAAGGAGCCATTCTGCATAAAGAGCACTTTCTTTTGACACTTTAAGTAAATGTATCTGATAACCCTGTACGTTTACTTAAGTAACATTTTGAATTCAGGACTTTTAGTTGTAATGGAGTATTTTCAGACTATGTTATTTCTACTTTTACTTCACTACAAATACTTGTTAACGACATCTGTCCCTTTTGTAGCCATTTGTCTCCTGTTTTTTTGTGTAAATGGAAACGTCGCCCCAGTTGTTGCGTTGGGGTCAAACAAACAAGATAATCCTGTGAAACAGGTTCTGACGGTGCGTTTCACTTTGCTGTCACCCAGCCACAATTTACATATGTATGAGATTTTAAAGCACTTCTGAATTTGATGCTGTTCAGGAATAAAAATATTAGAATCCCCATCATCAACTTTTCTGCAACAACCTTCATTGTAACTTGGTAATAGCGTCTTTGTCACCTTTGCACAACAAAACTTATGTAACAGAAACATTGTGTGTGTCACAAGGTTTCGAGGATACATGCTTATTAACCCATCACTTTCAACAGTATAAACAGTTCAAATAATCATCTATCATCTTCTTCTTTTAGCCATTTACGTTGACGAACAGAAGAAAAGCTACAAGGATTTGGGCTTCAAGAGGTGAGTTCAGTAAATCCACATTCCCTTCGTGTAATAGAGAAGCTGTTTGGTTTATATGACTGATGGTTTGCTTTGACCCTGATGTGCATGGTTTTCGATTGTCAAGGATGATCTTAACTTTAATTATTCACTGAAGAGCCACAATGATTAATCTGCAACTATTTTGACAATCAGTTAATTGTTTTCGTCATTTTTCAAGCAAAAAAGCCAAACATTCACTGATTCCAGTTTTCAAATGTGATGTTTTTTCTTATATGATAGTAAAGAGAATATCTTTTGGTTTTGGACTGTCGTTGAAATACATTAAGACATTTGGATACATCTCCTTGGGCTGTGGGGAATTATAAGGTTATTAGGTTTCACCGCTCATTAATATTCACTCCTTTGCAAAAGATTAGATGCCTTGTGATGATCTCTAATTGAGAAACTGTGTTTCTTCACACTCAGATACACAGCCATAAGTGTGGTACCTGCTGCTTTGGGGAAGAAAGTACGTGCTGCAGCTTCAAAGGTATAGAGCTTCATGGTTATATGATTACTTCATGGGTCCTATCATGGTCACTGGAGCAGGAGTGAAGTTGCTTGGACCCAGATTGACACACTCACCTCTGATAGTTTTCTCTGATGTTTTCAGGCCAACTCTGAAGGCATCCAGGGAAACTTCTCAGGAGATCTACTCCAGAGCGGAGGCATGCTCATTGTGGCCAAAGGTATGATCAGTATACACCCAGAGGTGGGGGGGGATTAGTAAGGGTCTGTGTTGTGAACTCCTAATGAACCGGGGTTGTGAACACGTAAATGAGCTTGTAGCATTCCATTGATTGAAGTTTGTCCTGTTATGTAAATGAAGGTAAATAACTGGTCAAAGAAGTGCATTCTTGCAGCCTCTCCTCTAGAGGGCAATGCTGCTTCACATCATTGTAGTGAAGTTGGAAGCTCATAGTGAGCTCTCCAAACCCTCCATGTCAGTGCTCTACAGGGCTGCTGACTTTCCTCACTTCTTTATTTTGTGTATACACACAAGCACAAGGGTTAAACTATTCAATTAAACTATTCAAATTTACAATAGTGCGTTGGGTTGATAATTCTCTGAAATGAATCAGCATACAGGAGAGAGGTTTTTTAACGTGGAGTGGAGAGGTACAGTCAGTCCAAAAATGATTTACAGCACAACTCTAGGAAAACTAAGGCGAGAGTCAACAATATGTATTAGTGTGCTGATACTCTCTTTTATGGTGTGGTATGGGCAGCTTGTTCTTATGGAAAGGAATCAGCTGGAGGAAGTACCTTATAGGTCATTCTGTCCTGTCTCACTCCTCAAATTAAAAAATCTTGGCTCTACCAAAAGTCCTTTTTGGAGACACTCACCCAGCATTACTCCTCTTTGGACACCTATCCACTTGAAGGAGGTTCAGGCATAAATCTGAATGTTTTAAAGGAACAGTGTGTAACAATTCGGGGGATCTATTAGCAGAAATGGAATATAATATCCATGACTATGTTTTCATTAGTGTATAATCACCTGAAACTAAGAATCGTTGTGTTTTTGTTAGCTTAGAATGAGCCCTTCAATTTCAATTTCAATTTTTTTTTTCCATATCTACATAGGTAGCGGCTCCTCTTCACGGAGTCCGCCATGTTGCTCCGCCATGTTTCTACAGTAGCCCAGAACGGACAAACCAAACACTGGCTCTAGAGAGAGACTTTCACGTTTTTACGTTACCTGAAGGCCACCGTAGTTCTCCGCGGTAATGTGAGCCACAGAGTGCAAAACCATGGTACCGCCAGTCACTGTCTGACTTCCGTTGCTCCTAAAGTAGTGTTATTATGGTACGGATGGTCTCTGAGTGAGGCGAACGACGTTACCATGGTTTTGCACTCAGCAGCTCAAGTTACCGCAGTCTTTGAAATGAGCAGAGAGCAGAGGAGTACTCAGTTAGTTGCAATCTGCAACCACACCACTAGATGGCACCACATCCTACACACTGTCCCTTTAAGAGGCTACTTAGTTCCTTACGACTCAATGTTATGAAATAGAAGAATCTTCAAATTTGGCACAAACGTCAACCTGGACTCAAGGATGAACTGATTCGATTTTGGTAGTCAAAGGTCAAGGTCACTCTGTCGATTATTTTCTTGATTCATCGATTAGTTGTTTGGTCTATAAAATGTCAGAAAAGGGTGAAAAATGTCGATCATTGTGTTTCGTAAAGCCCAAGATGACGTCCTCAAATGTCTTGTTTTGTCCAAAACTTAAATATATTCAGTTTACTATCATAGAGGAGTAAAGAAACCAGAAAATATTCACATTTAAGAAGCTGGAATCAGAGAATTAGGACTTTTTTTCTTAAAAAGTGACTCAAAATGATGAATCAATAGTTGATGACTAATTGATTAATAGATTAATCTTTGCAGCTCTAAAGGTCTCTGTGACCTCACGTCCGTCCCATTCTCATGAACGCAATATCTCAGGAACGCCTCGAGTGAATTTCTTCAAATTTGGCACAAACATCCACTTGGACTCGAGGATGTCCTGATTAGATTTTGGTGTTTTTTTGGCCGTAACTCCAGAATTGATATGCTTATTATGATAATATCACACAAATATCTAACAGAATAAAATGATGACATTTCGGAGAGACATGGATGTGAACTGCTATTTGATCGGTTGACTGAGGCATACAACCGCAAGGCGGTAATTCTAGTTCTATCACCAGTAACACATGGATAAGAAATATGTGTTAAATATTGATTTGTACTCTGTGCAGCGTTTTATTTCTGCTTTTCATGAGTCATGAGTTCCCTGAAGCAAATTCATAACAATCTTTGATTGTAATGGATAAAGTTGACAAGCTGCGTACTCGATGATCCCTCTGATCCCTCTGATCCCTCTGATTCTTCTGATTTTGCTCTGCAAAGGTGGAGAAAAGGTCCTAGTGCACTTTATCCAGGATTCACCAGGAGACCACCTACCTCTGGAGGAGATTTCTAAGGCTTTGGGCATCTCAGCCAAAGCAGAAGCAGGACAGATGCCAGTGGTAAGACATCCCATCAATATACATGAAAAGATGAGATTCACACTATCACCATGTTCCATTTTTCATTTCCTTCCTCGACTTTCTTTGCTCCCCTTCTTCAACTTTGAATGAACTTTAAGCTGCATAGTGAAGGGTTAAATATAATGGTATCATTGTGTTTACTAAGGCACACTGGACCGATGTCAGTTCGTCACTTATTTTCCCAAAGACTCTGTGTTACGTCAGCAGCAACACGCGCATCAGAGTCGCCTTTTCATAGACAATTTCACACTTATTACTCTATCTTCATGGTCTGTCAGTGTCTGTGCCAAAGGCCCCAAAAGCCTTTTAAACTTGAGTTATGATCTCTGTCTGTACTTAATTGCACTTAGAAATGCTCTGCAAACACAAACTGAGATGTTATTATTCAAATACCATAGAAGCAGTCTAGCAAAAACCAGTAAAATCAGTGTTGGCAGCCTTACGCAAGATTTATGAAATATATATTCTCATTTCTCTCACAAAGACCGTCAGCAGCAGCTTCAGCAAAGCTCTACAGAATTAAATGTCAAGTGTATCATGGAGAAATTAATAGGTTCAATGTGTCACTGATTACTGTTATTATTATATCATTGGAAAGTCTTTGCACATAACACATAAGAGCCAGGTGGTTAGAAAAATGATTTTGGCATTTGGATAGAACACAGATGTCAGCATACGTTTTTGTGCCTTTACCATGTTTTAACATTATGGTAGTAGCTATGCTGAACTATTGTCATGCTAATGTTAAAAAGTGATTACCACTTAGAAACTGCAACATACTGTATAAATAAATACTATATTTTCCATCTTTTAAGAAGAGCGACTGAGCCACGTTGATTCTGGTTTGATGGTGCAAATATATAATAGATCAGAAAATATAAACTACAATTTAAAGGGATAGTTCAGGTGTTTTGAACTGGGGTTTTATGAAGTACTTATCCATAGTTGGTGCATTATTTATAGATGACGGTCGGCATGCCAACAGTTTGGAGAAACATGCTCCATGCTCTCTTCAAAGCAGCATGCTCAGATGACAAAACAGTATAGATAAGTTTCACATTTGGGCCTTTCTTACAGGTGGCCTGAAGTCTGGTTGCTAAAACACGGCTATTTAGCTTGAAACTACCACGCTAACTAGCTAAGGCTAAGAAACTAGGCTATATCATGGAAGAGAACGAGCTACAAGCTACATGCTACTCTGTGTAGCCGGCTAAAGGTTAACCCTGCACTGCAGCACCAACAGTAGCCTAAATGGACGGAACCTGGTCTCACACCATGCCGCAGCTCACGGCCAACATATCAGCAAAAGTCCGCACTTCTATGTACGTTCTGACCTCTCCACACCAGAGGTTGCCATTTGGCTGAAATCTTTTTTTTGCTGCTGCCCCCATCCACCGCAGCATACCGTCATCTACCGTCATCAAAACACCCAAACTATCCTTTTAAAATGTAGTCCCTGTTCTATACCACAAAAGCACATTTAGAGAAATTGCTTCGAGGTCATGGACATAATATCTTATGTCCAGAGCACCAGGGGTTTTTGTCCTGTGATCATCAGAGCTTTCGGCATCACGACATCCAGCACATGGTCTTCAAGTCCCGCTCCCCCTGGCTCTGTTGCATGCTTCCCACAAAACCCACCACGTCAGAGCTTTTACAACATGTACAGTATGGCTTCCCCATGACCTGTCTGAAGACCAACATAAGTCACAGCTGGAGCCCCGGGACAGAATCGACCTTGTTTATTTCGGAGGGGTCAAAAGGTGGCAGAAACAAGTGTGAGTCACGAGCTATATGACATGATTGTGTGGAAGAGGCCCTGAAAACATTGCTGTGGTTGAGTGAAGACACTGGCTCATCCGGATAAAACAAAGTAATGTCTTCCTGTTCAAACAGCTGATAGACAGTGTTTACTTCCCTTATCTGTGTCTAGTGATGGAAACCCTCGCACTAGATTTCCCTGAAGAAGAACACACTGTTTTAACTTCAGCACAACGATTCTGAGGCCCCATAAACAAGTGGCTCAGTCTAGACAAACAAAGTTACCTACAGATGGGCCTTTATCCTGTAATTGGAGTGCTACTCACCCATCACCTTATCTGTTACTAACTCACAGATAAGTAGTGAAAGTCAGCAACATTGGGCTTCATGGAGGAGGCCTAGTCGACACATCCTCAGAATGATCCGGTTTCATCCTTGGGCTGCAACTAACGATTATTTTCAGTCTCAATTAATTAAGTAATTAATTCATTCATTATTTTCTTGATTAATCGATTAGTTGTTTGGTCTATAAAATGTCAGAAAATTGTGAAAAATGTCCATCAGTGTTTCCCAAAGCCAAAGATGACGTCCTCAAATGTCTTGTTTTGTCCACAACTCAAAGATATTCAGTTTACGTTTTTTCTTCGAACTCAAACCGATTAATCGATTATCAAAAAAGTTGGTGATAAATGTAATAGTTGACAACTAATCCGATTAATCAATTTAATTATTGCAGCTCCATTTCATACCATCCTCCTCTTTCTCACCATGTTTCCAATTCATGTTGAATATGAATAATGGATAATGTTGTGGGATTATTCCTTATTTCATCAGCTATTTTGGGATTTATTTACAAAAACAAAACAACTAAGCATTCAAATACTGATTTGGAGGTCGATCACCATGGCAATTATTGAAGCTTTGAAGCATTTGCGTCAGCTATTAGATTTCACACTTTTTATTGTATAACTTTTATTTTTGATTATGTAGGGCACCATTGTGAAAGAGAACTTTGCTCTCAATTGGTTTCTTCTGATTAAGTAAAGGTTATCTATCTCATCCTGAGGTTTCTTCTATTTTTTGGGATTTTTTCCCCATCTGAAGCGAAGGTCAACGGACAGAGGGTGTCACAAGATGGACAGATTATAAACCCCCCCTGAGGCAGATTTGTGATTGTGATATCGGGCTTTATAAATAAAACTGACTTTCCTTCTCTTGCAGTGCAATGATGATGTTTGTACTCGATGATGACAGATCTGCCCATCGCACCAGGTGAATATCAACAGGTCGGGAAGCTAAAAGAAGTGGAATGTGAGCAAAATGCTAACGTGAACATAAAACTACTGCCAATATTCATAATTGTTTGTAATTTCTTTGTGACAATCACATAATATATTATTTAACTGTCTACACCTGAAAGCAACAGTGGCATTCCTTTTGTAATCAATTCCTTTAATTGTAATTAATGTGAATTATGAACCTAACTGAAATTGGCTGTTTGTGAATTTGCATTTATCACACTCGGTTTTTAAGAGAAATGATTTATATGTATCTAATTATAATAAAAGTTTGAAATCAGTACTTGGCTTCAGTCAATGAGCAGTTTCATGCAGACATGAGAGGAGTTTGAATAAAAGATGAGGAGGTATCTAACTTACGGTATACTGACTATATGCAAGATCAATTGTTTGTTTACTACATTAATGATTCAAAACTCTTGATGGCTCCATCACAGGATTATACATAGTACTTTCTTTTACTCGCCTTCAACAAATCGTCTTCACTTTCTGTCCACTGCCTTGTTTACTCTCCATCAATGTGTTGACCAGAGATGTACAATTTTGGGGGATTTTGTCGTCTGCAGTGTCTCTGTTTTCAAAGATAACATTTTTAATTTTTGGTGCCACACATTTGCTTGAAATGTATTATATTTCTGCAATTGAACTTTAGACAAATTTCCCGAAACGTGAAAGTGATCCCTATGTGTCATCAGAACTCAAAATCCTTCCTGTTAGAACTAGAAATGTACCTAAAGTACTCCTGATGGAGCATGTTATTAATGAAAGATAGCCTAATAATGACTGTCTATGGAGGCTGCTGACACAGACACATCAGCAGGACTATGGACCATACTGTACTGGAACCACTGGAGCCACCATGGTTCTCATTTACTGACTATAAACTGAAGTAGCCTGAGCCTTGATGACTTGTATAGGTGAAGATGAACATAATGCCTTTGACTGAGTGCTTTTAGGGCTTTACAGTATAGAGCTGCAACGATTAATCGTTAGTTGTCAACTATTAAATTATTACTATACTATTTTGCTAAAATATTCTGATAACTATTTTGATAATCGATTAATAGGATTGAGTAATTTTTAAAGAAAAAGTTCTCTGATTCCAGCTTCTTAAATGTGAATATTTTCTGGTTTCTTTACTTCTCTATGACAGTAAACTGAATATCTTTGAGTTGTGGACAAAACAAGACATTTGAGGACGTCATCTTGGGCTTTGGGAAACACTGATCGACATTTTTCACCATTTTATTACATTTTATAGACCAAACAACTAATCGATTAATCGAGAAAATAATCAGCAGATTAATCGACAATGAAAATAATTGTTAGTTGCAGCCCTAATTACAGTATCACAAATGCAAAATAGAATTAATACTGAACTAAAAAGTCAAGAAGAATTAAAAAACACTTCTGCACAGATGAGATTG
>CAKAOI010034029.1:0-17973 GCA_916701655.1 Sebastiscus albofasciatus | reverse complement strand
GGTGTTGTAATGTTGAAGCAGCGGTGGGCTGATCTCCTGTGATCTCCTTCCTGTGTGGCTGTCAGGGCCTGTGGCGGAGGCTTACATCTTCCCCCGGCTTTGCCCTCCTGCCCCCCAAATCTACCCTCGGTCCTCCCCCCCACCCAACATCCCACCCCCGCACAGGACTTCATGTTCCTCCCCTTTGACCCCCTCCCCCTGCACCCCTCCCATCCCACCCCACCCTGCCTCGTTATGCCCCAGAGGACTGCTGCTGCTTCGTTTAGACTGGAGGAATGAAAAAAAAGAGGAGGAAAAAGGCAGAAAGGGGAGAGAACAGAAGCCTGGCGGCTACAAAGACAGTCAGTCAGACAGACAGAAAGTCAGACAGACAGGCAGAAAGTCAGGCAGTCAGTCTGTCAAGCAGCCAGACAACCAGACAGACAGATATAGTACCATACGATCCAGCTGTACAGACGCTTCGCAATGGGACGATCATTTTCCACATCGCCCCAACAAAGACGGTATTATGTTGCTCTGATACTTTCTACTCCCTCCCTCCTCCTCCTTTCTCTGCCTCTCTTCCTACAAGCATGTGAGATAAGCAGTGGGGGGAGATTAAGCTCAAAACGCCACAGACATGCTTATTTGGCTGCTGGAATTGAGTATGACGAAATCAGATTGCAGCGATAATGACGAGGAGTGACGAGGGCGTCGCCGCTGATCAGGACCGTTCAGATCAGAGTTTAAGTTAAAAGAAGAAAGGAGGGAAGCAAGGATCGGGAAGACTGAGAAGGAGAGAAAGACGAATGTAGGGAAATCGGGGAGAAGAGAGGAGTAAAAGAAAGTAGAAGAGATGGTGTCATGTCCCCATGAAGGTTGATAAGGATGGCCACACAACGATCAGCAAGTTGTAAAAGACTCACTCAAATACAAAGAAAGAACATGGCATGTAACACTCCCATGTTTTGGACAGTCAACAACCCTAAATGGACATAAATCGTAGTACCTAAAGAATGGAACCAATTCTGTAAAATAACAGAAATGAGTGTCAGAATGGGATGTAAACGGTTCCTAAAAGGGACAGAAATAACTCCCTGATTGGACAGTAAAGAGTTACCAATGGGACAGACACTCAGTTCCCAATTTAACCAAACAACTGTCCCCAAAGAGCCAGAGAAATCTCCATGGGACACAACAAATCTGCAAGTGGACAGCAACAAGTACCCCGAGGAACAGCCATGAATCCCTTAACTGAACAGATCCGAGATCCCCGATGGAATGGACACTAGTTGCTGATGGGACTGAGATAAGTTCTCAGTGTGGCTGAAACACGTCTCAAAAGAATGAAAATAAAAGTTCCAGAGATTGGAAAAGGGACTTAAATGAGTCCTCGAATGGACAGAAACAAGTACAACAAGGAGTAGAAGCGAAACCCTGAAGAAACAAATGACCAGGGACGAGGGTCACGGAACAAAACAATAGGTGGACACTACTCTCAGATTGGACGGAGACGAAAACTAAAATAAGTTCCCAATGGGACGGACACTAGTCCCTGATAGGACTGATAAAAGTCCTTAATTTAACAAGTTCTTGATGGTTCGAAAGCGATGCAAAGAGTTCAGTTCTACAAGGGACAAGAAATAAGTTCCTAGCAGGCTGGAAATGAGTCTCATAAGTCGACAAAGACAGAGTCCACGCAAGCCAATGTGAAGTTCAACAAGCACCAAAACAGTCTAAGTCCAATATCTCATCAGTGAATTGTTAGGGAAGTGGAGGTTATAGGAGGCGAGGGGTCAGTTTAGGTGAGTGGTGTGACCAGGCGGTGTGGTATGTAGGTCGCACAGTTAGGCCCTGCTGGCACACTGACCTCCATGTTCAACTCCCAGCATGCCTCATTTCTATCAATACCACCATTTCCCCCTCTGGGCCTCTGTCTATGTGTGTGTTTGTGGTGGGTTGCAGGCAATATCCACACGCACACACGCTCACACACACGCACGCACGCACACACACACACACACACACACACACACACACACACACACATCAACAAACAAACTGGGTGAACATTACTGTCAATATAGTCAAACCAAAGATCAGTGGCATTTTCAGGAGCTACTTTTGAAAGGGAATTAATATATTAAAATGTTTAAAGTAGGATATTTATAAATAATTACACTGGACATCTGTTTCCTTGATGGTGATATTACAATTCAGGAAATCTAATTTACAGTAATATTTAGTTTCTGAAAGCTGTGAAAGTTTGAGAGAACAACCTTCTCTTGAGGTATTACCATGAAGTACTTGAGATTTACAGTATTTTTTTCACTGGCAGTTACTGTTAAAGTATATATATATACAAATATATATATATATGACAAAATATGATTTAAAAAAAGTTATATTTATTATCTGGTGTAAGACACAACACTAGCAATGACAGTAACTATCTTGGAATGAAGCGTCAAGATGTATTCCCATCCTGCTAACAATGTGCAAACACAGCATTAGATTCATTTCACTAATCTGTATATATTTGTAGAAAAACAAATAAACATATTATTAGGGCTGTCAAAATTCATTTGATAATAATGCATTAACCAAATTTGTTTTAACACCACTAATTTCTTTAAAGTTTTAACGCAACTCGCAAGCGATTTTTAGTGAATGAGTTTGAAAGCTGGAGTGAAGACAACCACGTCATGCTAGCTTGTCGGGAAGGAGGTTAAATAACGCTCCAAACTTACGCTGAATTTCGGTGAGGAAAAACTGGCATGTCCATTTTCAAAGGGTCCCTTGACCTCTGACCTCCAGATCAGTGAATGTTAATGGGTTCTATGAGTACCCACGAGTCTCCCCTTTACAGACATGCCCACTTTATGATCATCACATGCAGTTTGGGGCAAGTCATAGTCAAGTCAGCACACTGACACACTGACAGCTGTTGTTGCCTGTTGGGCTGCAGTTTGCCATGTTATGATTGGAGCATATTGTTTTATGCTAAATGCAGTACCTGTGAGGGTTTCTGGATCAATATCTGTCATTGATTTGTGTTAGTTGATTTACAATAATAAATATATAGATACATTTGCATAAAGCAGCATGTTTGTCCACTCCCATGTTGATAAGAGGATTAAATACTTGACAAATCTCCCTTTAAGGTTCATTTTGAGCAGATAAAAAAATGTGCAATTAATTTGCAATTAATCACGATTAACTATGGACAATCATGTGATTAATCACGCTTAAATAGTTTAATCTATTGACAGCAATACTTATTATTTGATACTATACGTCTACTTAAATAAACTAATAAAAAACTTCAAAAAGGAGTTCATCCTTTACATTGAACTAATCAAAAACATGATTAGAACCTTACTGTAACATAAACCAAAAAACAGAAGATTTTTGTTCTCTAATGAAAACAGATATTTGTACAAACCACACAAACACTTTATAGGCGAGACTTTAACAGAAGTTAACGGCCTTGAGACTCACCTATTTATTGGTTCTCACGCTGCGACCGTCATGCTGATTTATTTTGAATTTATTTTGTCATCAAGCCGTCGGCCTAGTTCACATCACCACCTGTCCCACCTTACCAACACCATTAACTTATTCACTTCTCCCAGAGAATGAATGGAGGCAAACTGTTCTCCAAATTAATTACGGAGCCGGGGTGAGACGGAGGAGCAGGGGAGGACAGAGGGGAGGGGGGGGTTTAGGGAAGAACTGGGACAGGACTGAAAAAATACCACAGAAAAAAGAAAGTGGTGGTGGTGGGAGGGGTTCCTCGCTATTTGGCCCGCTGACTCAGGGCTCGATTGTGCTGCTGGGAAACGAAGGCACAAAAGAAACAGGGGGAGTCCACTTAATCCTGGCGGGGGGGCGGTCACTCCGGAGCAGGGAAACACCGGCGCGCTCATTTATCTGTTGCGGTGTTTCATTAGGATGCCACTAACTGCCGCTGGGCCTTTTGTCTTACTAATCCTCGCAATCAAACATGCGTGCAGGGGCCGAAGCAGGATAGGGTGGAGGGGAGGGGGCTTGGGGGTTATTACTTTGAACTGCAGATTTTTATGGAGAAATCAAATGCCCGGCCACCTAGTGCAACCTTTTATCACACCGCAATACAGAGGACAAAGGAGCTGAAACGCTTCGAGGGGAAGGAGGGGGCGAATATTTGCTCAAGAGACACTTAAACAAGCAGCTGAAAAAAGAGGGACTTTCCAGAATTACTCTTTTTTAAAAGACAAGTTAAATGGAGACAGAAGGCAAGCCCGCGAGATGACACAGACAGACAGAAAGACAGATGGGAAGACACTGAAAAATAAAACAAAGAGAGCGAGGCGATCTGCTCGAGTTCTTGTCTGTATTTTTAAGAAAGGGAAAAAAAAGAGTGAAGTGGAGGCAGCAGCGGGCCTTTCTGGCTTGCTGGAAGCTTAGCGGTTGTTATCCGAGCAACTGGAGATAAAAAGCCGTCTCCCAGAGTCCGTGGGAGAGCGAGGGCCACGGCTGCAGAGAGAGAGAGAGAGTGAACAGATCCCCAAAGCATTTCCTGGTGCAGAGCAGAGGTTCGCTAGCCGCCGTGGCTCGCGGCTCTGCTCACATAAAGCACAGAGGCTCCTTAATGCATCAGTTGTGGGGGAGAATCGGACCGCAGCAATGCATGGAGGTCACAGGAGGGCACGCCTCTCGAGGACGGACGTTTTTCTTCTTTTTTTCCCTTCTCTCTCTCCTCTCACCCGTTTCTCTAAACACTTGAGCAGCTTCTTTATTTATCCTCCATCCTTCTTATTTCCTTCTTTCTTATTTGTTACAGTAGAGAGGGAAGATGGAGAGTCTCTGCTCCACGGTCAGATTCCTCTGGTTGTCATAAAGACGTAGTAAAGAAAGCACACAGGGATTAATTGGTGTTGAGGAAGTAGCTTCTGGTATGTGTAACAGTGATGGACCTGGACTCCTAAAAATATCACTCCTCCTCCCTGAGGACTCTTCTTCACTGCTCTGTTTCTCCCTCCAGCCGTGATTTGTTGCAGAATCCAAAAATCTCGACCAGTCCAGTCCTCCACCGATAGTTTCATGTTCAATTACATTTCTGCACAATGAAAGGATTATGTTGCAGGAGTTTGACTCTCACATCTTCATCTCGTGGAGTTTCTGAGCTCTGGGATTTCCGCTATCTGTTATTAAAGTTTTGTGGGATTGAACAAGACAAGTTTGTAATGATGTTCTGAGTTTAGACTTATTTAGACTACTGGTCAGTTTTTAAGACTTTTAAGTGTTTAAACTGTTTTAGGCTATTTTGATCATTTTAAAGAATACATTTAGATGGTTTTTGAGTTTTTTCAGCCCAAACTTAACAGTTAATAGTCGACTAAGACGCCGGTCGATTCAGGCTGATTGAGGCACACTCATAGACTCTGTATAAGAAGTGGACGTGGTCACCGTGATATCATCCATTGGTTTGTGGACTGCCATCTTGAAGCCTAGAGTTCGGCATTTTGGCCGTCGCCATCCTGATTTATGGCCGTCGCCATCTTGGTTATTTGCAACCAGAAGTGACACAAGAGGGAGGAGCTGAACATAAACGAACGCTGAATAAGACATTTTCAGGCAACCAAAATGTTACAATTAACTTTCATGAGCTGAAAACACGCTGAGAAAGGGTTAAAGTTCTAAGACGAAAAACGTGGACAACTCCCAGACCGGACAACGCCGTGGTAGTGACCTGTCAATCACAAGGTAGCCCCGCCCTAAAGCATCCCCTGCTTTATGGTCTATGTGACTCTAAATGGGACCATCATTTACTAAATGAACATCATGCTGTATTGAAGAAGACTTGAAACTAGAGATTGAGACCATAAACTCATGTTTACAATGTTTACTGAGGTAATAAATCAAGAGAGAAGTAGGCTCATTTTCTATCAGACTTCTATACAATCAGACTTCTTTTAGCAACCAGAGGAGTCGCCCCCTGCTGGCTGTTAGAAAGAATGCAGGTTTAAGTCACTTCCACATTGGCTTCACTGCCCACTGGGCGCACTGTGTTCTGGCATCAGAGAATGCAATGAGTCTACTTTGGCCATATTTTGGAAATAATTACAAAAGGACAAGAAGAAAATTGATGCGAAACTGACCCGATCCCAAAGTGACCTGAGAACAGTCGGAACCAATCCAAATAGACCTGAGAATCACCCGTCCCAATCCCTAATGCAGCGACCCAAACAAAGAAAAAACACTTAAAGTCCGCTTGGATCCACTTGGTTATTAGTTGTTTTGACACACAGACCAGAGACCTGTGGTAATACAACAGGACCCAAACTAACTTGATTATACTTAGACTGAATACAATTTGGACCAAGCTCTAGTCTTGGTTACACGGACCCATGCAGACTTCCAGTCAGGGCCAGACCAGTGCCTCAGAATCAGCCCTCATGACTCCTGCAGCCAGGCGACTGGATTTAGGCCGCTGTACAGTAGCACTGTGCTGCAGGAGTACAGTATGAGCGTAGCAGTCGGTCACGTCTCAGCAGCTTTCTCAGCCCCGCTGCTCCCTCGGGTTTGGACTGTGTACATTCTGCCGAGTCACAGCTCCTCTGGGGAGCAGTGGGAAAGCTGGGCTCAGCTCAGCGGCCAGCCAGCCGCTCATCCATCTAACCAGCCAGCCAACGTTCTGCAGGGGCTTATGGGTAGATTTCTCCCCCTGTCCCCTGGATTTGGCATGGCTCTGCTCTGCAGCGCTGCGGAGGCTTCGGCCGCCTCTGGAAGGATCCACTTTGGCCTGTCCAGCTGTTGATTTAGGCTGCAGGCTGAGAGGCTGGCCACGCCGCCGCTGCCCCGACCACGGAGCGAAGGCGAAGGGTGCAGCGCTGCAGCAGCACCCGCTCCATGCCTCCTTAATAATGGAAGCCGTGTATTAGCCCTGACAGTATCATTTATGGGCGAGCTGCACACCGCGGCGGGCCAGCCGTGGGATGCTATCGTTTAAAAGCAATATGGAGTGGAATTATTTATGAGGGCACTGTCTGCACACACACACACACACACACACACACACACACACACACACACACGGACACACCTCCCTTCCTCTCTGCAATGCAATGCACCATGAAGGGCAGCGATAGACCCGAGTTCAGCGTTACGACTGTGTGTGTGTGTGTGTGTGTGTGTGTGAGCACTAATTCAGATGCTACATACTGTATCATGCGAGTGCTTCTGGAATGTCAACAAGCGCTCAGCCTGAACTTCCAGTCTCTCTCTCTGCACTCAGACCTGGTCAGCAGGGACCTCAGCACCAAAACCCCAAAACACAACAGGCAGGACCGAGTCGGGCCAATGAGAGAACATCATTACGTCAACCTCATTTGTTCTGTGTCATCCACACCGAGGAGCTGGGGAGGACTGTAGAACCAGCAGCTCTCCTGTTTGCTGCAGGGTGAAACATTAAATATGAGTTCACAGCGATGAGAAAAACGGAGCCAGGTCTGTGTAATAACTGTTTTCTCTGACAATGCGATGTTTGTTTCTTGAACAGTGGCTTAAAAATGTCACTTGTCACTCGTGCAAGTTTCACATTAAAACCCTTCCAGCAGCTCAAAGCAGCACAATCCCTCTTTTCCCTGCTAGGCTTTTTACTTGAAACGTCTGCAGGAACATCCCTGTCTCCTAGAAATGACTTCGCCTTACAACTAAACTGCACGCTCAGTGACATTTGGAGGGAAACATTATTTAGCCTCTTTCACGACAAGCTACTGTAGTATGACATGGTTGGTACCAGTGGATTCATTAGGTTTTTAGTATCATATGATACCAGTATCTTTACTCTACTTTTAAAACTGAACCCACTAAAACAAAAAAATTGCAGGTTGCGTTAATGGGTTAAAGAAATAAGTGGCTTTAAAACAAATTTGCATTAACACATTATTATCTCTGACAGCCCTATTTTTCACTAAACCTAAGTAGTTGAGTTGCGTTTTTTGTTTTGTTTCGTTTCAATTCAATGTTAACCATGTGTTTAAAACTGTTGGCCACTGAGACTCAAGGGTAATGTAGTATTTAGAGCCATTTTACATACCATAACTGAGGGGAAAAATGGCCTAACAGAGCACATAATATAACAAAAGTTCAGTTATCCAGGAGGCTCCTGATGTTCTGAGTTCAGGGACACGTAACGATTAAATGTAGAGTCAGGACAAAACTACAGCAGCGGCTCGGACCTGCAGTGTGGTGTGTTGCTGTGTTGTGCAGAGTGTTGTGTGTCCTCTGGGTGGACTGATGTGTGGTGTGGACACCCAGCAGAGTCCAGCAGAGTTCAGATAATTAAAGAGCAGATGTGGAAACACTGAGCTGCTGCTGTCACCTGAACACAGCCGGGTCGACCTCTTCACCTGCATCAGACACACCTGGCTCACACACACACACACACACACACACACACACACACACACACACACACACTGACACACACACAGCTACTCTAACAAAGAAGAGCAACAACAACAAAATCCACTGTAGAACAAAAATATGTCTTAGAGCTACATTCAGAAGAACAACTGGCCAAATATTCACAAGTCCTGCTGTGGTGTTAGCCAACAGGCATTCTGGGAAATGTAGGAAAACACTGTGTTAGATGTAAACAATTATGGCAGGTAGAGGTGAAGTGTAATGACCTTTGCACTCCTACTAGTCCTTCTACCTCCCTACATTTACGTCAGTCGGCCAGAGAGGAGGAGGAGAGGAACAAGCGATGGAAGATGAAGAACAGAAGAAAGAAAGAAGAGGAAAAAGAGAGGGGAAGAGGTGGAGGAAGACAACAACAACAACAACAGACACAGGAATTAAGAGGAAGAGTTTAGCAGTAAAAAGGAACAGGGCCAGGGGAAGAAGGAACATAGGAGCAGGAATAACAAGAGGAGAAGGAGGAAACATTGGAAGATCAGTAGGAGAAAGAGTAAGAAGTAAAAGAAGTAAAAACAAGAGAGATGGAAGAAGAGGAGGAAGTATAGAGAATGGACAAAGGGAAAGGCTGGAGGAGAAGGATGAAGAGGAGGAAGAGAGGGAAAAAGAGAAAAAGATGAAGAGGAAAAGAAAAGGAAGAGTCAACACACACCGTAATGGTAAAAGTAATGTTCTGTCAGAGGTTACTGGGTGCATGTGTGTCCTCACTGTAACCACCTATGTGTGTACTAGGAAACATGTGCTCAGCGCGCGCGCGCGTGTGTGTGTGTGTGTGTGTGTGTTTTGTCATGCCTCTAAAGTTTCACAGCCCAGCAGGAGAGGCTGCAGCCGGAGGGTCTCACTTCATACGGCGCCAGCATTATCGTACATACACACACACACACACACACACATACACACACACACACACACACGTATGCACATTTACAGATAGTAGGATATTGTCATCAGTGTGTGTGCAAGTGTGTGTGTGTGTGTGTGTGTGATTAGGCCTGATGAATGAAGCATGGCTATCTAAACATTTCACAAAGACCTGGCATTGCCTCATAATGAAGCTGTGTGTGTGTGTGTGTGTGTGTGTGTGTGTGTGTGTGTGTGTGTGTGTGAGAGTGTGTGTGTGTGTGTGTGTGTGTGTGTATGTGTCGGGTCTGTAACTACATGGTTCAACTCTTCATAATGACTGAACACAGACGGCCTGAAAGAAACACACAACAACACAAACACACACGGTCCTGGTATTATTTCCACAAAAATGATCAAATCAGAACAACGCCTTCTGGTTCTCCACCAATCACAGCAGAACAAAAACAACTGAGAACCACCGGCCTCAACCTCAACAAACCAAACTGCTTTGGCTGAAAGCTTAAAATGAAATCTATAAATTGGACCTGAGGTTAAGATGCTTTGTCAAACACAGCCCAGTCAGACAGCAGTTTGTGTAATAGTCGTGAAATTTAATGTATTGATTCGTGTACTTAGACACAAATTTCACATTTGTCTGCGGCGGTCAGCACGATATCAATTCATAGGTACTCCACGTAATTGTGAACCGGGAAGTATAAAGAGCGGCAAACGCTGCGTAGCGAGGGGGTCGGGTTGGATGGTTGGGTCAAAAACCACAGGACTTTCACCCAGGAGACCGCTGTTCATATCCCCTGTGAAACCACGGGAGTTGGAGTTCAAATTAAAGTTGATTTATTTGTCTCGTAACTTCTGTACTCAAGTTACGGCTCGTCCAGAGTTATTTTAACCCAGACCGTGATCTTTTCCTAAAGCTAACTAAGTCGTTTTTGTCACGTAACTTACGTACTTAAGTTCCGCCACTTTCGGTGTGAGTAAAACCTAAACCGCAACCTTTTCCTTAACCTAATTAAGTAGTTTTGTTGCCTAATCCTAACCAAATTGATCTTTTCTGAAGTCTAACTAAGTCGTTTGTTGCCTAAGCCTAATCCAAGTCGATCTATTCCTAAATACTAAGTAGTCTACACACTAAAAACACCTTGTTGAAAGTCATGCAGTGTCACAAAAAAAAGGTAAATTCTTGTCTATGTACACGAATCAAATAGATTGAATTTCATGACTATTTCACAAACTGCCGTGAGACTGTGTTGTCAAACAATACCGGAACAAATGTGTGATCATTATTAAAGTCTATAAACAGGGTCCCAAAATCTTAATTTGGCTCCACATTTGGGACAGTCCTTTGTCCTACAACATTCCGTTCCCATACAATTAAACTGCATTCTCAACTACATTTCAATTACAGTTGCAGTTCTAAACAGTTCTTAACAGTTTTAAACAAGTGATTAACATTGCAAATTGAAACAAAGCAAAAAACAAAACTACTTGGTTAGGTTTAGTAAAAGGATCAGCATCATTGTTTGCCTTCAAATGAATGGTTTGTTCTGTTATTGATCTACGGACATAAATTAAAACGAGTGAACATTGACTTTTGGTCTCACAAAACAGCGGCCTTCTGGGTGAAAGTCCTGTGTTTCCCCCGACCTCCTCCCTACATGGACTTCCACGGACTATCATTACAAACGTATATGTGACACGTCAAAAACAAGCGCAATCCGTGATAAAATACAATTCCCTTGAAACTGAAGTCACAATGCAGCTTTGTTGTATGGGAACGTCATTTTTAGGAGACCAGGTTTGTTGGGGAGAATTTGGAGTGACTTTGTCTCTTTAACCCCTTTTTGACCAATTAGTTCCAGGAACTAAGGAGACTAAATTCGCCTTTGTGCATTCCTATTTGTGTTTCCAACGCATCTGAGGAATCAGAAAATGAGTATGTGTTGAGCCAATGAGCAAACACTCAGGTCCTGGGACATTTATTATCCCCAGAGCAGAACCTTTTTTGGTTCTAGGAACTATGGCGGAAACCCTTGTTTCTGAGCTCCTGAAATGATTCCTGGGACCCTGGAAGGGTTCCTTTGTGAAGAAAACATGCCAGCCTGTCCCTAACATGAACCTCAAAACTTACACCTGAACAACACCTTACACCTAAATGAACCATCTGTAACCTGCATATCATCAACAAATCAATTCACAGCTGCTAATTTTCTGGATTTTATTTTAAATATGCCAATGAAGTCTTTCAATCGTCAGGTGTTCTGCTCTGGCTGTCGTTCTCACACCAGCTAAAACCAAGACTTTCCCTTATAAGTTATATTTTCTCTTTGCACATACAGCGCCCAGAGCCTGGGACACTATGATGGAAGAGCCAGCCCAAGGGAGAAGCACATAACCTGGGAGTGAACACTACCTGGCAGGCCTGAACTGAGTAGGTAAGACAAGTGTGTGTGTGTTTGTGTGTTTGCTTTAAATTCGGACCACTGAGTACAGTAATAACGAAGAAGACTACAGGGACAATTAAAGCCAGGTTACACACACACACACACACACACACACACACACACACACACACACACACACACACACACACACACAGATGTTCAAAGCTAAACACACACACACACACACACACACACACTGATTAGGGGCTCTGAGACAGACGTGGGTTTTTTTTGCCGGATTTTAATTGAAAGCCTGAAGTGATTATGGAGTCGCAATCACTTTGGTTCCTTTTCCTCAATCAATAGTGACAAAAACTGAAAACGTAATCAGCTCAGAGCTGCCCGTCACTGCTGGACCTCTGTGTGTGTGTGTGTGTGTATGTGTGTAGGTAGTGAAGACATGCGTTTAATTTACGTGACAACGAGGATGACAGCCGTTAACACATCAGACTAATTACAGGTGAGAACGAGTGGAGAGAAGAGAGAGAGAGACAGAGAGAGAGAGAGAGAGAGAGAGAGAGAGAGAGAGAGAGAGAGAGAGATCCAGTCCTCTTCTATCTGAGCTGAACATTAAAACCTTGTATCAGTAGCACTCTCACTTCTCAGGAAACAAAAGCTTCACCTTGGTTTAGCTGCATTCTTGGTGTGAATGTCTAAAGACTTTCGAGATACAGAGGGGTCTCAGAAACTGTCATTTTTATTTCTTTTGGTGGAAGTGTTCTCTGGGCTTCCCTAAGCACAAATGTGAAGAAATTTATAAAATCGGTCGAACCATTTGGCTGAAAAGTGAGTTTTTCTTATCATACCATGTCTAGTCTTTGGGCACAGGGGACTGTTTGGTATCTATGAACTCATAACCAGTTGAATATCAAAGATATGCACGCATATGCAGGGCTCCTAAAATGCTTATGATGGGTTAAATGCAGAGGTCCAATTTCATGGATGTACCTGTATGTATGTGATGATTCAATTAAGTTTAATTTTAAACCTTTAAGTTAAAAGCATTTCATATGTAAAACACTTAATAAACACAATTAGTTAGTGTTTTTCCTAATTAAAAAAAAAAAAAAGAATACTGACTTTGACTATTAATAAAAGTGTGATTTTTCATGTGGTCTCAAAATGTAAAAGTTGTACAGTTAGTTACTGGCCCAAAGTATGTCCATACCAAATGTGAAGACTTTTGACCAATCAGAACAAATGTGGCATTTTTCCCTTATCATACTAAATATAGTCTTTGGGCACAAATGGGTTAATCATCATTAATAAACAAGTAGTCAGACCTCCAATTGGACCAGGTACAACAGTGACATATTGAAAATGATTCATTGAATGAAAAATGTCATGATAAATAGTTTATTTTTTTTATCTTAGTATTATCCGTTGGTTATTACATTATGTGACACAATATTGTTTATTTCTAGCGTATTCTCTATATAGAGTACCAGGTTTAAACAATAAGTTTTTAGTACTATTTGGCGAAGAACCTGTGAGGTCGAAACTGGTCGGCATTTTAACCAGTAAATCTGACTAAAGAAAAGTTTGTGTGCCCTGAAGAACAACATTTTATTTCAAGTGAACGGTAAAATAATGTTGACAATAATTTAATGAAATAAGCCAACATTCTCAAATGTTAAATGTTGTCTCAAGATCAGCAAGTGTTATTACTTAAATCAAATAATGTGTAATGTGTTCAGGTGTATCCGTCTTTGTAAGGACTCAATAAACAGTATTCTTTAGGAGCAGAAGTTGCCTGAGAGCTATTTTTTGGGGGGAGACCTGAGAAAAGATCTACAATAATTTAATCATCTGTATTCTAAAAGTGTGGACGTTTCTCTAAATCATACCTGGAATCTCTGATTCTTGCTATGTCTTGGTAGTGTGCAGACTTTGTTATTGAGTTGATGTGACTGTTAGAGTTTAACTCTGAGAGAGACACAATAAGCGCTGACTCTGGGCCTGTCAATTATTTAAGTTTTATCTTTGTGAGGTAAAGTTGGGTGTCATCTGCATATTTATGACAGTTGGTTTCATTGTTGTGAACATTTTGGGCTAATGGACACGCAAATATTCAACCAAAGAGGCCCAAGGATTGAGCCTTGGGGAGCTCCACATAACATGTTGGTTCACTTGGATCCATCACTGCCAATTTAAAGAAAAAAGTTCCTGTCCTGGAGATAGGACTGCAACTAACGATTATTTTCATTATTCGTTTGGTCTATAAAAGAATGTCTATCTCAGTTTCCAAGAGCTCAAGGAAACATCTCTAAATGTCTTGTTTTTTTCAATCAACAGTCCAAAGCCCAAAGATATTCAATTTACAATTTTATAAAACACATAAAAGCAGCAATTCCTCCCATTTAAGGAGCTGGAACCTGCAAATTCTTGGCAATTTTCCTTGAAAATGAAATGAGACGATTTATTCATCAGTCGACTGACGAATACCTTTATACTTTGGGCAGTTTTTTTTACAAGTAATGGAGTATTTTTAAGTTGTGGTATAAATTCTATCAGCCATTGCTTCTAGTTCATTCCTATGGAAATCAGCCTAAAGTTGCTGTATATATAAAAGAGATAGAGATATAATATATAATATAATAGAGATAATCTTTCAGTAACTTGTAAAATGTTTCTCTCGGTTTTCTCTCAGTCGGCTCTTGGATGATTTCTGACAGTCGATTTATTTCTCGGTGACATCCTGCGGCTGCACCCACCAGGCCTGCTGAGGAAACGCATCACACGCCGAGCTGCTTACACTCCCCGGTACAAACAACACACACACACACACACACACACACAGACAACAATACACACAGAAAGAAAAGACTGTGTCCGCTCTCCAGATGGGCCCTGAGCCCTAACAGGCCCTGCCAGCAACAGCTTGCACTGTGTGTGTTGAAAACAAAGATGACGGATTAAATATCATGTGGCGAGGTGGAGCGAGGGAGCGACGCAGTGGGAGAGAGAGAGAGAGGGAGATGATTGGCCATTATTAGGGATAATGGAGAACTTGGAGGAAGATCCGCTCTGTTGTTGTCGGGCTGTTAGCGATGAAGAATGGCTCCTCTCCCTCCTCATCCTCCTCTCTAACACTACAATCAGCAATTTACCTTCTTTGTAATGTATCATTGCATGAATTATACAGTGTGCATTAGCATATTACATAATGCTGTGAGTGTAATGATTATCATGGTCTACTAATACTTGTACGTGTATGACACCACAGTGTGACTGCATTAACAGTTAGCTCTCTGAACTACATGCTGGCCTTTACAGTTTGATCCACAATGTGCTGCAGAGCTCCAAACAAGCCACCAACCAAACTCTGTTCATTTTTCTCAGTATTTAAAATAAAAAAATGTGGCCAGTTAAATCAATAAATACAATTTTTATTATTATTTAAAATAAAAAAAAATAAAAACACATATTTATCTATTTCACTGGCTACATTTTCTGCAAGTTTTCTTTAATTGTGGTGTGGAGAAACCCTTTCCTTTTAATCTAATATATTTAGCTTATTGCATAAAAGCAGTCAAATATGGTTTAAAAATGAATAAGAAATCAGCCGTAAAATGTAATGTGTGTTTTCTGACCTTCAAGTCATTACAAATCCCCCAAATTTCCACAATTATTAGAGGACATGACCTCTGTGTCCTCAAATGTAGTTAGGATAGACCCTGGATGAAACTTTACTGATACCAGTGTGGAGACATGACAGTTTCAGCAGCCAGTAAATTAGAAACAGCAGGATGTATTTAAGAAAACAGGAAGTGAAAAGATAAATCTGATCTTATTTTTTATTTAATTTTTTTATTTGGTTTTTATTATTATTATTTGTTGAGAGAGCATTAGAATTTCTAATTGCACATTATTTGTCTTTTCACACTTTATACATATATTTTGATATGTCAATTAACATTTTATTGTTTCAATGGGAAGCATTCTCATGTCATGTGACTCAGGTCACACGACCCTCTGATCAGATTTTAAATTTGAACACCTGCTCACCAAACTCCACACCCTGATGAAGACTTGAGTCGACACGCGTTGGTGGGTGTTATCCATGTCTTAATAAAGGATTTTTAATTCACAATCAGAGTGCCTCGGATGTTCTCCAGACTGCCATCCTATACCGAGGACTTCTTTTCAAAGTAAGCTGGACAGTCAATGCTTTCTATTTTTAAAATCTGGTCTTACTTCTGTAATTCATAATAAATCAGAATTCTCTTTTCCGTAAAAACACATTTGTCAGGTGTCACATCTCCGTGTCATCAACCCTCCCTCCCTTTAAGGTTACGACCACTTGCACCTGACCTCTTCACCTCCTCTACCTCTGCTTCTTCCTCTTTCTTCCTCCACTCCTCTCTCTGACTGAGCGAGCGTCCTCCACACAGTGCGCTCAGCTCTCAGGATGCTTAATGGGCCCAATTAACTTATTTACAACAAAGCAATCTTCAAAAATACGGCTCAATTGCATTTGGCCGGGCGGGCCGGCGAGCGGGACGACGAGGAGGGGGAACAAAACAATGTTGAGGATTAATCAGGTTTCAGCGGCGGAGTGGCGGAGAGGCGGGCGAAGGGTTTACAAAGATGATCACACTCACACCAACACACATAAAAACTCATAAAAATGATTGGCCTTCTCTTCTGAAGGTGGTGCTGGAGGCAGGTCAAGTCAGTCAGTCGGTCACTGTGAGACATGTTTTATGTTTTGGTCTGATTATTGAGAGAGATAATCACAGACGCAAACAACATACAGAGGTCAAAGGTCAGAGTCAAGATTTTTCCACTCAACATTGACTCAACTTTGACTGAGGTAAAGATTCAAACTAAATAAGTTGAATCAACAAATGTCCAACGCTTTTCAGCAGAGTTCTTCCCAAAATGTCTGGTTGAGACAATAAAAGCACTTTGGTTAAAGTTACGGAAAGATGGTGGTTTCGGTTAACCCCTTACCATTCTAGCCTCTTTTTTACAGTGGTAGGGTGGGAGACAGGTTGATGTTCAGGGGTAGATAAATAGGCAACAGTAGATGTCACATAGAAGTGATGGACATCATCTGAAAGCATTTTTTCAGCGGTTGAATAGCGAGCACTTCTGCTTGGCTGTAAAGTTTCATGAGGCTGTGATTATCCTAGAGGTCACCACAGGTCATTTTATACAGTGATTTCATGTTTCAAAAAATGCTCTCACTACAATAAAATGGTTACTATGGGGGCTAACATCATCACACATGAGTGGTAAGGGGTTAAATGTTATAAACATGCTGCCAGCACCTAAACATAACCACACAAAGGTTTAATAACGCTGTTGTCACTACAAATGAAATAAGTTATCAGTGAACATTTTACTGATATGTTCAGTATTTTTACGACTTGTCAGATATGTTAATTAACAGCATAATAAAAACATAATCTGCAGCATTACGTTTCCTTGCTTTTGAAAATTGGTTGTATAGATTTCCAGAATGTTAAAAACTTTGATAAATATTTTAGTGATGTTAAGATAAAAAATATTGTTACAATATTGATACTGCAATGTAACTTTTACATGTAAAATACTGCAAAACAATCCTTTTGACTCATGTCTCATACAGTTCATCCCTCCATACATCTTCCCAGAGATGTGTGTGTGCGTGTGTGTGTGCGTGCGCACAGATCAATGCTGTGACTCTGTTCTGATAACTGAACACATGAATTCATATTACACGTCTGTTCTCATTGATCAGCAGCCAGCAACAATGCTGCTGCAGTATGAACACACACAAACACACACACACACACACACACACACGCACACACCTTTGATAAAATTAGCGACCAATATGGAATCGATCAAAGTGTCGAACTTCATCTCATCTACATCTATCCACATCTACTCGTCGTCCTGCTTCAGTTTTCTCACAGAGGAAAGAGGAGAAAGAAGAGGAGGAGGAGGAGGGAGTCATACCACCTTAAAGACGGCTGGCAGAGTGTGATTTAAGTGCAGGGCGTGAAGGGGGTAGAGGGGGGGAGGGAGGGAGGAGGTGTGTGAGGGAGGGTGGGGGAGGCTTTAATAGAGCCTGCAGCTAATTGCTCCGGTGGCATCTTAAAGCCTGTCTCCCCCAAAAGCCCTTGGAGCCTGAAAACTGCTGCTAACAGAAGAGCTGCTGACACAGGAGGAGGAGAGGAGAGGAGAGGAGAGGAAAGGAGAGGAGACGGGGAGAAGAGGAGAGGAGAGGAGAGGA
>CAKAOI010034027.1:0-19860 GCA_916701655.1 Sebastiscus albofasciatus | reverse complement strand
CGTCCGTCAATAAAAAAAATGTAGTGTACAATAAATAGATGTAATATGTGCAGTCTATAAAATGGTATATGGGATGTAGTGTAAAGTAAGTTTAAAGTTTAAAGTGCATCAGTGGTTATGAAAGGTGGTTGCAGGTAGTGCAGATAGTCTAGATTTATTAAATTAATAATATAATAAACTTATTTTGTTGATTTCTATGATAATGGTGTGGCTTTATGTGTAAATCAGTGACAGAATGACAGTTGAGACTCTTCAGTGTTTACATGTCCTGAAGGAGAGAAACACTCCCCCCTACTGTCCTACTAAAGAAATATATTTGCTAATATCTTTTCGTGCTTGTATTGTGTTTGTATGAATGCACTTCAAACTCACTCAGAGAGCAGTTTCTCTCCTCCTCGGCTTGTTGTTTTCAGGTTGAACCACCTACACCTCCAGCATGGAGCAGCAGCAGCGGCTGTAGCAGCAGCAGCTCCGCGGCGGCAGCAGCTCCACTGCGCGGCGGCGGCGGTTTCCGGTGTCCGTCTCCGTCTCCGTCCGTCTGCAGGAGGATGGCGTCCGGCTTCACCCGCAGCCTCTCCACCGCCGGTTCTCCAAAGAGCTCTGAATGCACCGAGGGTTCGTCGACCTCAGGCTGAGGACGGCTGTGCAAAACATCCATAAGCGGCTCCGGTAAGTCATCGTGATTTGAAATGGTGTTTTTGTTGCAGATGTGTTGCAGAGGCTCCGCTGGAGGAGGAGAGATTTCCCCCCGCAGCTCCGGGGAGAGGCCTAGACCCGTCCGGGAGTCCGTTAACCGGGTTAATACCGGCCTTCCAGAGAGCCGCAAACGGGCTGTAGCTTCGGCCGCTTTTACCTGGTCGTAGCTACGTTATTATATTATAATAATAACGCGACAAACAGCGGAATTAATGCGTTTTATACGGTGAAATAGTGGCTGATAATCTGAACGGAAGTCCGGTTGTTTAGTGACGTTAGCTCTGCAGCTAACCGTTAGCTTAGCGGTTAGCTTAGCTGTTAGCTCAGCTTGTTAGCTTAGCCGTTAGCTTTGACAAGCTAACGTCTGTTACATCCTGAAAACCGAAACAATACCATTAAATAACCATGTATAAATTAACCCGTTATCTCCAGTTAAATAATATAGATATAATAAAGACATTAACAACGTTTAAAATACAAATGTACTACTTACATTTACTTTACATTTCTAGCTGTTAGCTGTTAGCTTAGCCGTTAGCTTAGCATTTTAGTTTCGGTGAGTTTTCCCCCCGCAGCTCCGGTTAGAGGCCTAGTCTGCTCCGGGGTTTACCCGGGTTATTGTGGCCTTTCCTTGAGCGTCTGTAGCTTCGGTCGGTAGTTAAGTTATTATATTATAATAATAGCGCGACAAAACAGTGGAATTAATACGTTTTATAAGGTGTAATAGTGGCTATTGATCTCAACGGAAGTCCGGTTGCTTAGTAACGTTAGCTCTGGAGCTAGCCGTTAGCTTAGCGGTTAGCTTAGCCGTTAGCTTAGCTCTTAGCTTCGACAAGCTAACGTCTGTTACATCCTGAAACTGGAAATAATACCATTAAAATAACAATATAGGAATTAACATTTCTCTCCAGTTAAATATATATAAATATGATAAAGGTATTACATTATGTATTAACGTTTAAAATACACATTTAACTGTTAAATACGTGTTTTTTTGCTCTCTGGAGGAGGTGAGCTCCGCGGAGAGGCCTAGTCCGATCCGGGGTCCCGTTTAGCAGCGACGGATCCCGGTCAAAAACCCGGTTATTGTGGCCTTTCAAGCGGCTGTAGCTTCGGTCGCTTGTGCCTGGTTGTAGCTAAGTTGTTAACAACAACAAACACTGGAATTAATACGTTTTATAATGTGAAGTAGTGGCTGATAATCTCAACGGAAGTCCGGTTGCTTAGTAACGTTAGTTCGCTGGAGCTAGCCGTTAGCTTAGCGGTTAGCTTAGCCGTTAGCTTAGCTGTTAGCTTCGACAAGCTAACGTCTGTTACATCCTGAAACTGGAAACAAAACCGTTAGATAACTATATAGGAATTAACCTTTATCTCCAGATAAATATATATATAAATATAATAAAGATATTTACATCATATTTAAATGTTTAAAATACACATTTAACTGCTAAATTCGTGCCGGATTTCAGGAAATAGACCGAGCCCAGCTTCTGGTGTAGCAGTTTATTCTCACTGTTATTAAAGCGTGTTTCCGTTAATAGATGAAGATGTCACCGTGTTATGGGTCTAACAGGTCATTATATTAACATAGTAATATTAGAGGTATTGTCTGAATACTAGAAGAACAAGTTTTAAGCCTTTCAAGCTAGAAGAGGTGGTTTGTTTCAGTTTTATTCTCATCTCAGACTGGATGCAGGATGTTCACCTGCTGTAAATGTAAACATACCTTTAGTAAGTTGTGTCTTTTACATCATTTATAATGGCTCATGTTGGCAGCTCATCAGTCCTGCACTTTCATATTAACATACATATTGCCTTTATGTTAAGGGAAAGGCTGTGGCAGCAGTGGGCACTTGCTTATTTGCATTTAACATGAAGCATTAAATAGGAGTGTGTGTATTAAATTAAATAAGGATTAATTAATTTTGCAAAGTCTCAAAAAATTAATCTGTTCTTATTTATACTTATTTTTAAATAATGTGTATATTTTATATTTTGTATTTTTTCTATTTCAAAGGTTTTTCACCTAATTTTTGAGGGTTTCCGTTTAAGGGTCTGTACATGTCACCATGTTATGGGTCTAACAGATAATAATATTTATATAGTACTATTAGAGGTATTTCAGTAATACTAGAATAACACATTTTAGGCCTTTCAAGCTAGAAGAGGTGGTTTGTTTCAGTTTTATTCTCATCACAGACTGGATGCAGGATGTTCACCTGCTGTAAATGTAAACATACCTTTTAGTAAGTTGTGTCTTTTACATTATTTATAATGGCTCATGTTGGCAGCTCATCAGTCCTGCACTTTCATATTAATATCAATATCATGTGCAATACTACTTTTTACATTCTCATGTGCAATATCACTGTTCATTGTGTGCAACGTTAATGTCAAACATGTGCAATATTACTTATTTTTCTGTTTGCTAGCTTACTTTACCTTTTTTTATTTATCTTATCTTATCTTATCTTATTTACTCATTTTACTTAATGTATCTTACTTAATTGTTATTCTATTGGGCACTGGTGCTAGAAATAGTACTTGTTTATTTTATACACTTGAACTTGTTGTGATTTTGTTGTATTTTTGAGCAATCTCTGGCACAAGAATTTCCTTCAGGATTATTAAAGTTCTATCTTATCTTATATTATATTGACACCCTGCATTGTATGCACTCATTGCAATAAGATTTTATGACTTTAATTTTTTTGTGTATGTTTTTCCTTTTAGGTTTACTCGCCTATCTGAAAGGACGTGAACACAGATAAAGTACTTAGCTACTCTCTGTGCTGGCTATCATTTTTTAAATCCACCCTCTTCAGTTCAGCGCTGAACCCCCCCTCATCCACCGGGAGCTGAATCCCTACATGCGAAGTGGAAGGATGACGGAGGCGTGGCAGCAGCAGCAGCAACATGCAGTGGCTCCACCCTCTGTTGTGCACACTCTCCCCCAGGGAGCCGACAACCCTCTGGGCTGCACCGTGTACGGAGTCGTCCTGCAGCCAGATGCCTCCCTGCAGCAGCCCCAGCACGGCCAGCAGCTCTCGGTTCAAGCCCAGCAGCCCTCCTTGCAGGTAGGGGGCGAGAGAGGGCACAAGTGCGGAGCCTGTGGTCATGACATATCTCACCTGGCCAACCCTCACGAGCACCAGTGTATGGTGAACCAAGACCGGTCCTTCCAGTGTACCCAGTGTATGAAGATCTTCAGCCAGGCAACGGACCTGCTGGAGCATCAGTGTGTGCAGGTGGAGCAGAAGCCGTTTGTGTGCGGTGTGTGTAAGATGGGCTTCTCTCTGCTCACCTCGTTGGCCCAGCATCACAACTCGCACGGCAATGGAAACAACCCGATGAAGTGCTCCATCTGTGAGAAAACATACCGGCCCGGTTCTGGAAACGTCACCCCGACCTCGTCAGCTGCCAACCCCCAGCAGCCCTCCACTGGTGAGACGTCCAGTGGCGGTGCAGCGATCAGTGCCTCGTCTCCTCCTGCGTTTGAGGCCTCTTCACCCGACCGGCCATACAAGTGCTCAGTGTGCCATAAGTCCTTCCGGCATTTGTCAGAGCTGACCCGCCACGAGAGAGTACACACTGGTGAAAAGCCATACAAATGTGACACTTGTGATAAAAGCTTCAGCCAGTCTTCACATCTGGCGCACCACCAGCGCACGCACAGCTCCGAGCGGCCATACAAATGCGCCGTGTGTGAGAAGAGCTTTAAGCACCGCTCTCACCTTGTGCGACACATGTACGCTCATTCGGGCGAGCACCTTTTCAAGTGCAATTTGTGTGAGATGCACTTTAAGGAGTCGTCCGAGCTCTTGCACCATCAGTGCCAGCCGGAAGGGGAGAGACCTTTCCGCTGCGGTTCTTGTGGGAAGAGCTTCAAGCGTCCGTCTGACCTGCGGCAGCATGAACGCACCCACTCAGAGGAGCGACCTTTCCAGTGCGAGGAGTGCCAGATGAGCTTCAAACAGCAGTACGCTCTCGTACGCCACCGCCGCACTCACAAAAACCCAGCTGATCGCCCTTTCAAGTGTAACCTCTGTGATAAGGGGTTCCTCCAGCCATCCCACCTGCTTTACCACCAGCAGGTTCACGGTATGGAAAGTCTTTTTAAGTGTGCGTCCTGCCAGAAGTCTTTCAGCCAATCAGGAGAACTGCTGAGGCACAAATGTGGCGGCGAGGTGGAGAAGCCCTACAAGTGCGACGTGTGTGGCAAGGGTTACAAAAAGAATTCAACGCTGCAGCGCCACCAGAACTCTCACTGCACAGAGAAGCCGCTGAAATGCTCCCTGTGTGACAAGCGCTTTGTGTCGTCCTCCGAGTTCGTTCAGCACCGCTGCGACCCGACCCGCGAGAAACCGCTGAAATGTCCCGACTGTGAAAAGCGCTTCAGGTACTCGTCCGAGCTGCAGCGCCACCGCCGAGTTCACACCGGGGAGAAGCCTTTCAAGTGCGCCAGCTGCGACAAGAGCTTCAAGCAACGAGAGCACCTGGCTAAGCACCAGAGCGTGCACTCGCGGGAGACGCAGTTTAAGTGTGTGTGGTGCGGGGAGCGTTTTGTTGACCTCACAGCTCTGCAGGAGCACACAGTCCAGCACACCGCGGAGGGGGAGAGTTTCCCTGAAGCTCAATGCATCCCATGAACTGAACTGCTCTTCAGTCCTGGGTAGCAAACATGACATTCAACCCTCAAAGCAACGTGTGCCAGCCTCCGCTCTCCCATTTGTAGTTTATAACATGCACCCATTATGTTTAATGATTTTTAGACTGAATTCATCCTCACCCTTAGTTGAGTAAATAACAAAACACCCTGAGTCAACAGAGGCGATTAGGATCCCTCGTCTTATTTTGGAACACATGGAAAAAAACTTGAACAGAATGAAAAGAGGCGTAAAATGTGGGAAGATCACGGTTTTGTTTAGTGCTGAGTGTGGGACCTTATTCTGTGGTTGCATGTGATCGTCTGTTTTGTAACTTCTGTTGTTAAGAAAGATGGAAAGAACTTCCAGACAGTTGTCAGATGTGTGTGCTCATGTGTAAGCTCCTCTAAAAATCCATGTGCCTTTTTTACCGATCACTTCACGTTGTGTTTTTGTTAATATCATGTCCAGTTTAGCCGAGAGAACCCTCCCATCCGTATACAGCGGCTGGCTTGTGCAGCAGTATCTTTTCACATACTTAGATCTTAGGTAGTATCATCTGTTTGTGCATGAATATTTATCACACTTTAATATCACTGTTGTATTATAGGTTTGGTTTATTTAGGAAAAACATCCTAAGAAGAAGAAAAAAAAGTGGATTTGTGAAAATGTATAGCCCGTGTCCTATGAAATCTGTGTTGTTGCATCTTTGTATTAAAACAAATGACATGTAGGTAACTAACCCATACCTATCATGTCATACAAACACTTGACATGTGCAATAGAACATGCACAATGTAATATTTATGACTACTGATTCATGGCATAGTCTACTCTGTTATATTATAGATTGTGTGTATACGCTTATGTAAACATTGAAAACTGTATAGTGCTTATGTTACCTGCTTTTGTATTCACTATGAATGAGCTTGCAGTATTTTGCAAGCGCTTTTAGTTTCAGTTCCAGGTGGATTTATCACAACCCGACAAGACTTCAAAGCATTATATTGCTCACTTGCCACAAACTAGCTGCATTAGTTACTGTGCGATATAGATCTAACAAAAAGTAATTATTTTTTATGTTTTTGAAGAATTGGCCTTGTAACATCCTCAACAGGATCCTAGCCTCGTCCTGGTCCGGACCGGACGCTCAGCAGATTAATAATCCGAGTAGCCTCAAAGTTCATGTGTTTGGTTTATGTCGGGCATAAAGTAAAAACATTTGTGTACTTTAGTTTACTGTGTGGATTTCTATATTCACAATATTTGCAGTATATTTAAAAAGAAGGTTTTTGGAGTTTAAGAATCATGGGCAAAGGGAAGTACAGCGGGGTGGGACGGGATGGGGGGGAGCTGTGTGGTTGTGCCATGGTTTAAGTCCTGGTGAGTCTGCTTCAGAGCCTCCTGTTGGAGGTGAACCAGTGTAATGAAGCGTTGGATTCTCACATAATGGATATCAATATAGACTCCTGTTCATACTGTATACAGACAATTAAAATAAACCACCCTTATGAAAATAAAGGTGTACATTGTTTTCATCACAGCGTAGTCTACTACATGAATTTATGTCTGTTAATTCAAATTAGAGCTGCAACTAAGGATTATTTCAATAGTAGATGAATCATTTTCAATTAATCCATTTGTGCCCGCAACTAAAATTCTTTATTTCATTTGATGACTGTTTGGCTGAAAGGTGAGTTTTTCTTATCATGGTATATCTAGTATTTGGGCACATGTGAACACTATTTTTGCATTAGACTCCGTTATATATTTTAGAAAAGAAACAGTAGTCCCCTGTGCCCAAATACTAGATGTAGTATGATGAGAAAATGGCTCTCAGAAACTACAAGAAGCACAATCAAGTATTTGGTATCTATGAACTCATAACAAGGTGAATATCAAAGATATGTACACATATGCAGTGTAAAAAAAAAAAAGAAATTCATATGGAAAATACTTAATAAACACAATGTTAGTGTTTCTTTCTCATCACTTTGTCTGTTAAATGACAGAAAATAGTGGAAAATGGCTGTTATTATTTACCAGAGTCCAGGATGACGTCTTCGGATGTCTTCTTTTGTCCGACCGACAGTCCGAAACTCCAAAAATGTTCAGTTTACGATCCTGTAAATCACAGAAAAAGTTTTGTTTGAAAAATGACTAAAAGGATTAATTGATAAAATACTTGCGGATTAATCAACTAATTAAAATGCCACTGCTTTGGTTGGTAAGTAAATGTAAAATAGTGTTGGAAAGTAACTACACAAAGTAAGTACATTTACTCAAGTACTGTGCAATGTTAAGGTACATGTATTTTATTTGAATATTTCCACCATGTTCTACTACTTTCTACTCCACTGCATCTCAGAGGTAAATATTTTACTTTTTACTCCACTACATTTATTTAATACCTGTAGTTACAGCTGATTCAGATTAATAATACAACATATAATCAACAAATAAATCATAATGTAATATTATAGGTTCAAATAAACCTTTATTGATCCCCAGGGGGAAATTAATGCATCAATAATATATTATACATTATTATGCAATGGGCCATTCTGCTTTTACTTTTGGTACTTTTAAGTAAATGCTGACGCTAGAGTATCTAAAGACATTTATATTAATATTTTAGCCAAATCATTTTTATGTGATTAACAGTTATTCAGTTATTATTTTCAGGTCACTTTTTTCCCTCTTTATTGAACAAGAAACAAGGCAGGCTGAACACAGTATCAATTAATTATAAATCATTATGTGTCCGAGTAGTAAATATGTATATATATATATCAATATAGATATATAGATAGATATATAGATATCTATCTATATATAGTAAAACAACAAATAAAATACATTTAAATAAATAGTAAATAATGGGAAAAAAATCAATCTAAACTTCAATATAAATTAATATATAGGGCATTCAAACTAAGTTCTTTTACAGAATTTAAACTCATATTTCAGGGATTATTAACAATACAGGCAACATTAATTACAAAAAGCTTTAGAAATGGGAGAATTTCATAAATGTGGCTTTGTATACAGTAGTGGAGATATTTATTTTATTTTACATATTTTTTATATGCAATTTACAGTTCATAATTACAAAAGTTTATAAACCATTTTTTAGATAATGAGCTTAGAAACAAACAAAATAAGTACACAAAAGAAAACAACATCAGCATTAGAAATAAAAATAATAATAATACAAATGATAAATAATTATAATAATAATTAAAAAAATATATTATTCAAAAAATAATTTTAAGTGCATCAATTGTAAATTATGAAATATATATATACATATATATATGTATATATATATATAAACGGTCTTCAATATAAATTAAAACTCAGTTCTGTTGTAGAATTTAAACTCATATTTCAGGGATTATTAACAATATAGGCCACATTAATTACGAAAAGCTTTAGAAATGGGAGAATTTAATAAATGTGACGTTGTGTATTTAATATTTTGTTATGAGATTTTCTAGTTTTTTTGAGTTCGACAGAAAACTAATATTTTTGTTCAAACCATTCTTCATTAGTTTCTGATATTCAGTCGTTGGATATTTAATTAGTGTTATTATCAGGTCACTGAGCCGCTGATTCACATCCGGGTGATGTTTACCGCAGACGGCAGAAGAGCATCCTGGTTCTGCTGCTAACGAGCTGCTGCTAGAAGAACCTCCACCACCCATCTGATCACATCAATACATCATCAATACCGCTCATAGATACTCACATAATCAATAACTTCTCACCTGGAGGCGCTGCAACCGGCTGAACGGAGACCAACGGGCCGCTAACGACGACGAACTAACGGGGAGCTAACGAGAAGCTAACGGGAAGCTAATGAGAAGCTAACGAGAAGCTAACAGCTACCGTTGATGTCGGGCGGACTTCCTCTGATCTCTGCGACGAGGTTAGCCGGCTAACTTTAGCCTCTATTATTGATTTCACACTTTCACAAAATATCCACACTAATACACAGTTTGAATCTTATAAATATTAACTATATAATAACACACATATATGGGATCTGAGTGAATCTGTGCGGCTGCGTTTCAACGGTTAAAAATTGTGCAATTTCATGTTATGCTAAGCTAGCTAGCTAGATGGTGTTCTCACTGACGGTGCCAGTAATCACAGGTTGGTTGAGATAACTTGGCGGTTAACCAGCTAGATTATTGTTAACTAGTGTGTTATTTAGGTGTAACTAGTAGCTATGTAGCCGGTAGAAACAGGCCCCGGAGAGCCCGGTGTCGTGACGGGCTCAAACACAGTGTTTTAGGGGTTTACAGTTTATTAGAGGGGTTTGTGGGTAACTGGATTTGACAGACAGGGGGACGAAATCAGACAGAACACCTCCATGTTAATATAGTGCTGGCTGATGAGCTCTAAATGTAGTGTTTTTTTAACTAGGTCTGGTTTAAAGTGGATCATCATTTTGAGTGTTTTTCACAGAGATATAAAATATTATTTTGTTTGAGATAAAAAATGTTTTACAAACCTGAAACTGGGTTTTAAACAGTCTTTAGAGTCTCCATGTTAATCTAGTCCAGATTTGAGGAGTCTAAATGTAGTGTTTTTTTAACTAAACCTGGTGCAGTGTGGTCCGGATTGAGAAAATGCCGTGAGATCACAATTTACAGAGATATTACATGTTCTACAAACCTGAAACTGGGTTTTAAACAGTCTTTAGAGTATTTAGGGGGTTTACAGTTTATTAGAGGGGTTTGTGGGTAACTGGATTTGACAGACATCGGGACGAAATCAGACATAACACCACCAGAGAGCCTCCATGTTAATCTAGTGCTGGTTGATGAGCTCTAAATGTAGTGTTTTTTTAACTAGGTCTGGTGTAAAGTGGTCCGGATAGAGAAAATGCTGTGAGATCAATATTTTGTGTGTTTTGTTTGAGATATAAAATGTTTTACAACCTGAAACTGGGTTTTAAACAGTCTTCAGAGTCTCCATGTTAATCTAGTCTAAATTCAGTGTTTTTTAACTAGGTCTGGTTTTGTGAGGTCTAGATTGAGAAAATGCAGTGAGATCAGTATTTTGTCTGTTTTTCACAGAGAGATAAAATGTTTCACAATTAATTTAATCAGTCTTCAGTGTCTCCATGTTATCCCAGTCAGGGTTGACGAGTCTAAATTCAGTGTTTTTAGAACTAGGTCTGGTGTAGTGTGGTCCAGATAGAGAAAATGCGGTGAAATCACTATTTCATCTGCTTTTACAGAGATAATTAAAGTATCACAAACACAAAACTGGGTTTTAAACAGTCTTAAGTGTATTTATGTTTATCTAGTCCAGATTTGACGAGTCTAAATGTAGTGTTTTTTAAACTAGGTCTGGTCTGAAGTGGTCCCGATTGAGAAAATGCAGTTGGATCATTATTTTGTGTCTTTTGTTTAAGGCATAAAATGTTTAACAACGCTTTTAAAGTCTTCAGAGTCTCCATGTTAATCTAGTCCAGGTTTGACGAGCTCTAATAGCAGTGTTTTTTTAACAAGGTCTGGTGTGGTGTGGTCCAGATAGAGAAAATGCTGTGAGATCACTATTTTGTGGGTTTTGTTTGAGATACAACATGTTTTTCAAATCTGAAACTGGGTTTTAAACAGTCTTCAGTGTCATGTTAATCTAGTCCAGGTTTGAGGAGTCTAAATTCAGTGTTTTTTTAACGAGGTCTGGTCTAAAGTGGTCCCGATTGAGAAAATGCAGTGAGATCACAATTTTGTCTGTTTTTCACAGATCTATAAAATGTTTTACAAACCTGAAACTGTTTTTTTTGTCCAGATTTGACAAGAAACAGCTGTGAAATTGTCCTTTTGTCTCCTTCCACAAGTAGAATAAATGTATCACAAATATGAAACTTGATATACAGTTCTGCAATAATCTAGTCCAGATTTGACGATTCTAAATACAGTGTTTTTTGAACTAGGTCTGGTGTAAAGTGGTCCGGAATGAGAAAATGCAGTGAGATCACAATTTTGTCTGTTTTCTTACAGATCTATAAAATGTTTTACGAAACCTGAAACTGGGTTTTAAACTGGGTTTTAAACAGTCTTCAGAGTCTCCATGTTATCCCAGTCCAGGTTTGACGAGACTAAATACAGTGTTTTTTGAGCTAGGTCTGGTGTAGTGTGGTCCGGATTGAGAAAATTTGGTGAAATCCCTATTTTGTCTGTTTTTCACAGAGATATTACATGTTCGACAAACCTGAGACTGGGTTTTAAACAGTCTTTAGTGTATTTATGTTAATCTGGTACAGGTTTGTGTCAACTCTATGTACAGTGGTACATCTGATCTGTTGTGGTCTGGAAGCAGAAAATGCAGTGAAATGGCCTGAAAAGGAGACTTTAAACACTCTGTGGACTCTTAATTGTTAACCGTGTCCAGATTTGACAAGAAGCTGTGTTCTCACATGGATACAACATTTGACAGGACACTGTTTAACAGAACTGGTTTGTTCTGTGTCGCAAAACAAGGTATTTTTAGAGCGTTTAAATTCTCCATGCTTATGTCTTTTTAGGTCTGACAAGTTTAAGTCCAGTGGTTTTTCAGGCTGATCTGGTCTAACGTCGGCCTGATGGATTAACAAGCAAAAAAAAAGGACAGTGTAGGGTCTCCATGTAAATCTAGTCCAGGTTTAACAAGTCTAATATCAGTAGTTTTTGGTCTCTGATGTAGTGAAATCTCCCTTTTTTCTTGTTTTAATAAATCCCAAACTAAGTTTCTTTTAAAACATTTTTAACGTGTTACTCTAATGCCCATTTTTACAATATTTTACGTTCGACAACAGATAATTATACAAATAGAGCTGCAACGATTAGTTGATTAATTGATAGAAAATTGAATCAGCAACTAATCAATTAATTGTTTGTAATTTTCTTTAAAGCAAAAATGCCAACGTTTCTCCTGTTTCAGCTTCACAAATGTGAGGATTTGATGCTTTTCTTTCTCATATAAGAAAGTAAATTAAATATCTGTGTTTTGGACTGATGGTGGAATATAACAAGCATTTTGAACACATCATATCGGGCTGAGGAAAATTATGTATATTTTTAACATTTTATAGACCAAAAGATTCACGGAGAAAAAAATCATTAAATTGATCATTTGTTGCAGCCCTACATACAAGAAATATGATCTCTCAAGTTTGATTTATTTCTTTATTGTTTTATTTTAGATATGTTTTATTTATATTATATAATTTTATATATATATATCTATATATATACATTTTAAATAATGAAAATTAAAAAATATATAATTAAATATAAATGGTCGTCAATATAAATTAAAGGGCATTCAAACTCAGTTCTTTAGCAGAATTTAAACTCATATTTCAAGGATTTACAATACATTTTCATAAATTTGGCTTTGTGTATATAATATTTTGCCATGACAATTGTCAAATAGCTCCCAAATCAGAGGTCAACTTCAGCCTTATTGTTACCTTGCTGTCGTTCCTCTGCCTCAGCCTCTTCTTCGTCTTTCTGCAGCTGGCGGGTCTTCATTTCATCCTGCCAAACATCCTGCTCAGGGGCTTCACTCACTCGGTCATCGTAGCTCTGTCCGTCTGCACCACCGCTGCGTCAGACCGGCCTGACGCCTTTCATCAGAAGGCGCAAGCAGCCAACGCCGATGCTAAGAACAGCACAGGGGTCTTCGTAGAGCCACGTTCTCTGGAGAGTCGCTGTGCCGCCTTCCAGTATCGAGCCAAGAAGTATTCAGCGGGAGCCGAAGGTCCTCGACACGGAGCCGCGAAGCTAGCGATGCCCGGATCCACGCCGGCCAGCAGCAAGGCTCGGGTGTACACCGATGTCAACACACAGAAGAACAGAGAGTACTGGGACTATGATGCACATGTGCCAAACTGGAGGTACACTTACATGTTTTTATTTTTCTCTTAAAAAGTTCTCAACACAAAATGTTAGACAGAATACAACATGAAAATATCTGTATTAAATTAGGTCACACATCAAGCAGGAAGTTTATCAGAGCATCACATTGTGTATGTTTTTAAAATATGATTTAATTATGAAAAAATGCTTTGAAATGACCGAGTATGTATCAGTACAGTAATTTCCCCAAGACTATACAAATAGCAGTGAGTCATTTATACAGAAATTTGTATTGTAATTAGAATAATGTAGAATAAATATAATATTAATATATAATATTAATATATAATATAATATTGAATATATTTTATAATGTAAATAAAGATAATGAATTCAGACTTACACTGATACCAGGCAAAATTATGATTATACTTTATTTATTTTAGGAGTTTCCGCTCTGTTTCAACCGCAAACTTTAGATTTTAACATGACTTGTAGGTTTAATAAGTTAAAATACAGAAATCCACTGTAACGCTGGAGATCATATAGCATTAAACCATAATTTAAATTACAAATTAAATTAATGTTGCAATGAGTCTCAGCAGGTTAAAAAATATTTGTAGACTCGTGCTTCTATGACAGAAAATAAATCAGTGACAATTTTGATTAACCATTAAAGTAATTTATTAAAGAATTATCTGCTGATTTCAGCTTCTCAACTGTGAGGATTTATTGTTTTTCTGTTTTATATTATCAGACAAAACAAGTAATTTAAAGAGATATTGTCTGACATTTTACCAATTAATGAATTAATTTAGGAAGTAATTCAGATTAATAGATGATAAATAATAATTAGTTACAGCATTGTTATGTGTAAAGGCCGTTACACACCGGGGGCGTGACGAATAAACGACACGAAAATGCTAAATATTTGCCTGTGAATATTATATGTCTAGGGCTTTTATTGTGAAAGGAGTAATAAGGTTTGCCGCCTTAGTTCCGCTCCGAAAATCGACCTTCTTCGCTTTTTTGCTGTGTAATATTCGTGTTCTCTGTCAAAAAAGGCGTGTAAAGGCCTCAAGGCATAAAATTCCCAAAGGTAATTTTCTTTAGCGCTGCAACTAATGATTATTTTAATTATTCATTTATGTTTTGATTATTTTTTAGGATTAAATTATTAATTGTTTAATCTATAAAATGTCAGAAGATATTAAAAATGCCCGTTATAATTTCCCAGAGTCAAAGGTGACGTCTTATAATGTCTTGTTTTGTCCGACTAACTTAAAGATATTCAGTTTACAATGATATTAAACAGAGAAACAACAAAGCAAATCCTCATAATGGATGTTTGGTGTTTTTTGCTTCATAAATATGGAGGACCTCAAGAGTCACGGAAATAGTAATAAAGCATTTAATTGATTAATAATGAACTGTACAATAAAAAAGGCATTAATAAATTCACAAATGTATTTATTAATCTATGAATAAATGGATTCAATTACAAGGTTATTAATTATTCAACATTTAATGGGCAGTAAAATAAAAAGAATTTACAAATTAAATATTAATCCAACGATGGATAGTTTAAAATTAAAAAGGGATTTACAAAAACACCATAAAACAGCCAATGAATACATAATTAAAAAATAAATTAATGCATTTATAAATGAATCAAATTTGAAAATGCTTTTTAAAAAGAGAAATAAAAAACTGGATTCACAAATTGAATAAAAAATACTGGTTTTAATCAGGCATCTAAAAGGGCAACTTCTTCTGCCATTTGCATTAGCATTTCCAAGATTAAGCGTATCTGCTATTTGTATTATTTTGTGGTCCTCCATACATAAATGTCTTAAATGAGTGATTAATTAATCGACTAATTGTTTTAGCTCTTCTTATTGATGATCTGAAAGAGAAGATGGTTGTTTTGTGGTAGGGTGGGCGATACATCGATTATAGTCGATGTATCGCAGCTTGTCCCACACGCGGTTTATAAAATCACTATATTGCGAATATCAACTATAAATTGTCATGTAATGTTTTTAAGCCATCCACCGGCATGAGACTCGCTTTGTCATTTCCTTCTCTTCCTCTTCTCTCCTCCGGCTCCCTCTCACAGACACACATACATCACAGACTCCGTCCCCATCCAGACCTCTCTCCTGGGCGAGTGTGTGCAGGTTTTACCTGCCGCCTCCGTTAAGTTCCGCCTCCAGCTCTCGACAAAACTCTGACGGGTGTCTTCATGGAAAACACCATTTTCTAACCAGCATTGCACTTGATGGATTTTTGTCATTTGTAACTGCGTGTTTGTCATTACGCCGTTGTGTTGGCGCTGTAACAAACAGCACAGTGAACCAGAGAAGAAACGAGCCGTCTGTTTTGGTTTTCGGCCGGATCGCTGCAAAGCGGGAGAAGCAGTGTTGCCGCTAGTAACGTTTTCACCAGCACAGCAAAAAAAACTCACTAAAGTAAACAAAACTCCTTTTCCCTCCCGTTTTGATGTTTTAATCTAGTTTTATATCGCCAGTTGGTGTTTAGAAATGCCGTTGCAAGCGGCAGTCTGAGTTTGTGACAGCTGCTCCATCCGTCTCTTTACAAGTGTGCCATGAACAGTTTCATAATGAACCGAAAAATACTTTTACACTTCTCAGCGGGCTGGCTGGTTAGCTGGCTGGCTGGCTGGCTGGCTGGCTGGCTGGCTGGCCGGCTGGTTGGCCGGCTGGCTGGTTGGCCCTCACCGGGCACATCTCCTCCGCGACAGTCCGCACACTGCTCTAGTTCTGTTCGGTAAGCCCCGGGGCTGGGGGGGAGGTTGCTCGTGGCTCCGCGGGGCCGCTGAGTGAGGGCTCGCTGTTCCTTCTCTCACTGCGGGGCGGTCCCCTGCTCCGTACAGTACAGTACTTGAGTAGCCTACAGTCCACTACTGCTAGAGCACTAGATTCAAATTGTTCCAAAAGAAACCACTAATGAATGGAAACAAGAATGTTTTAATGCAGACATACAGTGTGCTGCAGGGACTACAAGAATCATCATATTGGTGTGATTGTATGCATCAAAGGGTTAAATTGAGCGTTTATGAAGTGCTTAGAGGATATTTTAAAATATTGCGATATATTTGGTGTATCGCGATATAGCCTAAAAATATCGCAATATTATTTTTAGGCCATATCGCCCAACCCTATTTTGTGGTCTTTAGTTTTTAATTCCTGCTAAATGTTTTTACTCTTTCTCAGCAATCAAGACAACTATCAGCTGGTGCGTAAACTGGGTCGAGGGAAGTACAGTGAAGTATTTGAGGCCATAAATGTGACCAACAACGAGAAAGTGGTGGTGAAAATCCTCAAGGTGAGCCCTACACTACCTTCTTTATTTGTTCCTTTATTATGTTTTTGTCCACAGCTCAGCAGCGACTCTACATTTACATGTATCTCTAAGAACTGGTTGAACTGGAGATTGTAAACTCTGTCGTTAAAAGTGCAGCTTTGCATTTATTATTGGGGTTTGTTTGCACCGAGATGATCCCAGCAGGTGCTGCTCCCACTCACAGCAGATGACTTCTGTTGGAGAGTAATTACAGCCGTCCATCCAAATCGTGTCAGAATATTTCTCCAGTATAAATCATCTTGTTTGCAGCATTAGTTCATAAATTATGATAAGTACAGATGGATGGTGTTAAAGACAAGCTGCTGTCATTAATGCTCTGATATACTCACATCACTGTGGCGACATCTGCTGGTCAAATGTTGCTGAATGCAAACAGTGATTTAACTGATTTCACACAGATCTGTGTGTATAAAACAGAAATGTTTTGTTATTCGTTTCACACTTAACATTACTACTACTAAATTATTATTATTATTAATAATATAATATTAATAAAAATAATAAGAAGAATATTCTGAGATGGTTATATTTATTTATTATATTATTATAACTGCAGCATTCGAAAAGTTTCAAAGCATTTTTAAATTACAAATTCGGACCAGGTTGTCACTTTATTCAAATTTATATTAATGCAAAAGGGTTCAGCGATTAATCCAACCTTCATGAAATTTCTAAAGTTCAGTTTTTACTGAAATTCAGGGGTGGGAAAAAAAAATATATTTTTGTGTGTTTAGGTATTAAAAGTTTAGTTCTCCCTGCAGTACTTTATTTAATTTATATTGAATGCGCGTCTTGTTTTTCTTTCGCAGCCCGTTAAGAAGAAGAAGATCAAACGGGAAATCAAAATTCTTGAAAACTTGCGCGGAGGAACCAACATCATCCGCCTGGTGGACACGGTCAAAGACCCGGTGGTGAGTTAAGATTCCTGCCGTCACTCTGCTGCATGTCGGCACGCCAGCAGTGGTAATCCAGTCATGCGTGTAACTGTGTGTGAGTGTGTGTGTGTGCGTGTGTGTGATGGTGATCTCCACCTACCTGCTGCTCTCCTCAGTTAAGCCTTGTGTTGTCCTCTCTTTGCAGTCCAGAACACCAGCGCTTGTCTTTGAGTGCATCAATAACACAGATTTTAAGGTACTTAAGTTTGGCCGACATCATACATGCAGCACTACCATTGATATCCATTATTAATAACATGCATAATAACCCTCCAGTTAATGTTGTACGTGTACACAAGCTGCTTATTAATGATGTTTTTCTAAACATTTGATAAACTTCATGTTGTTCCACAGGAGCTTTACCAGAAGCTGACAGACTATGATATCCGTTACTACATGTATGAGCTGCTCAAGGTAAAACAAACACATTAACTCATCTTGTGTCAACTTATTGATTTATTTACTCATGGTTATTTACCACTTATAAAATGATTCCATAAATAAATCTGTGAATGTGACAGTTCAATTTGTGGGGTGACATTGTTTTAGGAGTTATCTTCAGTAGGGGTGTAAGAAAATATCAAATATCGCAATATCATGTTTTGTGATCCTGTATCGATTCTCAAAATCACTGCATGGATTTTTAATTAATAGTAGCACTTCTGGAGTTATTTAAACCCAAACCACGATCTTTTCCTAAAGATAACGAAGTAGTTCTGTTGCCTAACCCTAACCAAGTCGATCTGTTCCTAAACCTAACTAAGTAGTTTTATTTTGAAAAGACTGGAGCGGAAATTGACACCTGAGTCACCTGTTGCTGGACATTCGTAGGAAAACTTGCAAGAAATACGTTGTTGAAAGTCGTGTTGAGCGTCACGAAGAAAAAGGGAAATTTGTGTCTGTACACGAATCAAATAGATTCAATCTCGTCACGAACTGCCGTGAGACTGTGTTGGAATAGTTTGTGGTAGAGGAAGAAGCTGCAGTGCAGAACAGATGACGGTTCTGGACTGGCCTCGGTGTTGAATATGTGTCTCTGTCTCTCGTTTAAGGCTCTGGACTACTGTCACAGTATGGGGATCATGCACCGGGACGTGAAGCCGCACAACGTGATGATCGACCACCAGATGAGAAAGGTACTGACGACTGTCCTTAACTTCATTTTTACACGACATGAACCCCGAAATAGATCCTACATAAAGATTCTTTGTTTCTACTTATTGTCTCGATCATAGATATTAAGTCAATCAAGATCTGAAATGTAATAACAGTAAAGTAATATATATATCCATCACACCAGGCTGTGGCTGAAACAACGACATATGAATGTTACATTTTGTTGTATTTTATGGTCATTTTCAAGCTTCATGCATTGTGGTAATAAGTGAGCAAGTTTAATACGTATATACGGAGCACTTTGGCAAGGAAATAGGAAATAGTTCACCAACAACGGGTCCAATGACTAACCTGTAGTGATAAACTCACCGATTCTTCTGTTCCTCTTATCTTTATGGAACGTTTTACAATAATAATGATTAAAAAATACCTTCAACAATACTTAAAATACCTGAGGAGTCATGCATTATCCTGTAGTTTGACCCTGCATTGTAAACCAGATGAATGAATGTTTCCTCTCTGTGTCACAGCTGCGTCTTATAGATTGGGGTTTGGCAGAATTTTACCATCCCGCTCAGGAATACAACGTCAGGGTGGCCTCCCGCTATTTCAAAGGCCCTGAGCTGCTAGTGGACTATCAGGTACCCGCTGTTACAGTGACTCACTCTCATTTTATTTGGGGCGGAAACACAACTATCGGTGTGTGAATCACTCTCTCTTTGAATCCCTCCAGATGTATGACTATAGTTTGGACATGTGGAGTCTAGGCTGCATGTTGGCCAGCATGATCTTTTTGAAGGAACCGTTTTTTCATGGCCAGGACAACTACGACCAGGTAACGCATCAGAGTCACATCCCGCATAAAACAAAGCACCTGACAGATTACAAAGTCACATCTGGCTGAAATGAAGAACCTCAGATTGGGACAGAAATATACCTGACACATTATACTTTTATACTTTATTGTAACGAATGGATTAAATGTTTTGCAGCTGGTCCGCATTGCTAAAGTTCTCGGCACCGATGAGCTCTTCGGCTACCTGCACAAATATCACATAGAACTGGACACTCGCTTCAAAGACCTGCTGGGACAGTGAGTATCAGACCGTCAATCAGCAGAAAGACATTCAGATGTATTCAAAACACCCGTCTCTCTCTCTCTCTCTCGCTCGCTCTTGCTCTCTCTCTCTCTTGCTCTCTCTCGCTCTTGCTCTCTCTTGC
>CAKAOI010034026.1:0-41238 GCA_916701655.1 Sebastiscus albofasciatus | reverse complement strand
CAGACAAATCAAATTTCAAGGCAGGATTGGGCAAATTTTATCACAAGTTTAGAGACTTTTTACTAGCTGTAGCTTGACAGGGTGTTTGACTGATTTAAAAACTAATGTCAGGGCCATCCCTATTCACAAAGACTCCCGTCTGCAACAGCAGTCCCACACACATCAGCACTAAAGCACAGAATTACAAATAATTAAATGATGATAACTATGAGTCCAAAATCAAATTAAGTGTTTCAGTTTAAGTTCTCTCTGTCATGGCTGCACTGTGTAACTTTTAACTATCTCACTCTTTTTTCACTTTCAGTCAGGTAGCCGGTTACATATGTTGTTTAAACGTCATAACATTTAATGCAATTTGCATCCTTGCCCTGGTTGGGAGGATCAATCAATCAATCATCATTTATTTGTATAGCCCTTTACAACAACCAAAAGGTAACCAAAGTGCTTTACATTAACATGAGGAAATCACAGGAATAAAAACATAACATATCACAAAATCGGAAAAAGGTACGGGGTTAGTGTTCACGTCTTGAAGTGTTAGTTAAAAAGCGAGCAGCAGCATTTTGCATAAGTTGGAGGCGTGCGAAGGAAGTCCGGTTGAGACAAGCATACAGTGCTTTACAATAATCAAGTCTTGAGCTAATAAAGGCATGAATTGCCTTCTCAAGATCGTGCCGATTGAGGGAGGGCTTTACTTTAGACAGAAGATGAAGCTGGAAAAAGCTCGTTTTAACAACAGAGTCAATCTGTTTATCAAATTTTAAACAGCTGTCAAATGTCACCCCCAGATTTTTTACAGTTGGTTGGACGGTTAATAATAATACACCTTGGCCGATTCAGATGGAAGTAGTATGACTAGGTAAAGCACAAGACACCCCTCCTTCAGTCCAAACTGTTCATTTTGTTCTATTGTGTTTATTTTCTTATTAATTTGTTTTTTTAAATTATGCACTACTTTCATGTTGGTCAAGAATGGAGCTTAACAAAAATGTAATTTAAGGTTTTGGTGTGACTTTAAAAGGCGGTATAAAGTGTCAGCAGTCCATCACAATCAGCCTTGCCTATACCTGATCCTACAGCCGCCACAATTGTGACAAGATGTGGCAGCAGAATGGGAGCTCTCTGAGGAGCTGAGCACATGGAGCAAGTAAACAAAGGCCGTTAATGTGGAGCACAGAATATGTCGTTAGAAATGCACACGTCTCTTCACGCTTGGTCAGCTCCACCTTAGTCCTAACAAGCTCTGGCTTCTTCAATCCTCCTCCTGGTGTTCTGCTCCATCCACTTATCTCCTGTTTTATCGAGTTCAAGCTTGATGTAGCAGAATCGCACCAAAAGCTCAGTTTTCATGATACTGTATATTGACTAAAATAAAAAAAACAAAAAAACATTGTCTTTATGATAATATCCATTTGTTCTTTTATGTATTTACTGCCTTATTTTTCTGTTATTGTGTCAACCCCATGAATACAATAACACCATAATGTAATATTTAACACTGTAAACTGCTGCTCACTGTATCACAATCGGCTCAGTAATTTCCTGAAACAGCTGGACACTGTCGTTTTTAAGAAACATTACTCAAACAGGAGTAAACGGTGCATTTGTTGGGCACTATTGAAAAATATTCGCAGGTGAGTATTTTGCATTTGTGTCTCATTTATTCGTCACGCCCCCGGTGTGTAAAGGCCTTAACAGTGGCTTCATTTAAAAACAAAAACTGGCATCTCTTATGGTCAAACCAAACATGGTAAGAACTCTAACATGACCTTCTTTGAAGCCTGTCTTAGACCATCTACTTGTACCTAAACACCAATGCTAACACAGAGTAGAAAATAAAAAATAAAAAATCTGATAAAAAAGAAGAAGCAATGCCCTGAGAGCTGACAGTGGTGAAACTGACAGCTTTGGCTAAGGTGAAAGGGTCTGGGAAGCTTCAATCACCCGCACGTCTTGCCACACTGACAGAACAGGTTAGTGAAAGCTTCGTCGTGCTCTGACAGGGGGATGTGGAGGAGTAAAGGGGAGGAGAGGTGGGATGCGGGAGACAGTCAAACTTAAAGGTCAACTTTATCTGCTGAGGACGGGGCGCACACAGCAACATCGCTTTGGGATTTTTTTTTACGGATCACCAAAAGGAGATGCTCTTATTTGGTGTGGGTTTGTGTGTGTGTGTGTGCACGTCTGTGAGATATATGTTTTGTGTTCATGGTATTCAAAATGTTGGATCTTGGCCAAAAAACTGAGGAGGTGGACATCTTTAGCCCTATTGTGTGTCTACTTACTTGGAGGTCTTTGAAGTTTGGGAAGGGAATTCCAATGGTGACCACTGCCCTGGCGTTGTCATCAGTGAAGTCTAGTCCTTCACTCACTTTACCCCTACAGACAGCGATCAGCAGTGCACCATCTATAACAAAGAAATCCCATACAGTACATATAACACACTGTAATATGACATGTAATATAAAGTAAAACTCCAAACAATTACTAGAACTATTCTATTGTAAATTAAGATGATGTCACCATTGGTGCAGTTGTACACATGACTACTTAAGTTCAGATGCAGTAGCACCACTTCACTGTGCGAGCATTAGACTAGATTAAAATAATGTAATTCTGCACTAATGAACAGACATCTACGACGGCGTATTATGGCCATTGTAGAAAAAATAAATAATTAAAGCTGCGAGCAGCGTTGAACGGGCCCTCGCCCCGTTGCGCACATTGGGGGTACCCGCTGCCGTGCATTTCCATGAAAGTCGGACACTGCATGCAACAGTTAGTGGGTATTTTCTGCGTGGAACGCTGGGCGCTAAAGGCTCTTATAAAACATGTCAAGTTTGGGGCTGATTGGACAATGTATAGTCAATTTACAACAACTTCATACTTGTTTCCTGTAGGTGGCGCTATGACTATCACTCACAATGGCACCTATATGTCTTCAGGCCTGGACTCTTATCCAGCTTGTGAAATTTGGGGCAGATTGGACTATGTAAAGTCAAGTTACAACAGCCTCCTGTGTCGTGTCGAAACTGCCGCGCCGCCACAACAACGCCACTTTTCAGAGGAATATCGTAAAGTTCCATACCTGTAAAGTGATAAAATGGCGTCTTCTCACATGACCTATGACATCACCGTTCGGGCGATCAAATTCCTTCGCAATTTAGCGTCACATTAGTTTGAGGGTTATACCACCCAAATTTGACGCAAAGCGGATAAACTCTGTAGGAGGAGTAAAAGTATGCATAAAATACATGAAATACTATGGCCTTCCGAGCATAAGGGGACGCTATGGAGCCCGCTGGCGACGCCCGAGCCCAATCACTACAGAACTTTGCAATTTTCACCAGTTCTGATGCGTATTCCAATTTTCGTGCATCATAAGCGCCTCAAAAATGCGATCTCGTAGCGGAAAAATAATCTTTAGAAAAACAATAGGTTTCGTTGCACTTCGTGCCAGGGTCACCGTTGGGTCCCTGGCACTTTCGCGCTCGGGCCCTAATTACAGAGCCAGGGTAGGGGGGGTAATATTCTGAGAGAAAACTCAAGACTTTTAAAGTTTTTTCTCAGAATATTACCCCCCTACCCTGGCTCTGTAATTATTATTTTTTAACCTACAATACCCTGTTGTAGCCATCAAGCTATACAGCATGATATAGCAAAACCATCAGCAGGTCCAAAGGTCAGTGTGTTGTTTACCAGTCTCACCTCTTTCTCCCTCACAGCACTTGATGGCATCATAGTACGTCTGAAGCAGTTGGTCAAAATCCCCCTTGCCGCCACCACGGGGCTCTGTGATCACAGTTTTCTGTCGTTCTAGCTTCTCCCAGAGACCAGTGTTGATCCATCGGTCTCGCAGCTTGTCCAGCATCTGATCAAATCACAGGAGGTATCATGTAAATATGAAGATGCTTGCCTAGGTTTTGTTGAAAAAGTGGAAATCGATCACAAAGAGTGAACCTACAATATAGCAAACTAGGAGCAGCATCTATTTTCTAGATTCTCATAGATGATGCTATAGTTAAGGAAAGACTAAATATTTAGTTAACCTGCAACTACTTCTGTGTATAATATAATAAATGATCACTGCATTATCTTCATTTAGCTTTACACTAACTAGAATAAACCCGGTTGGCAATATCAGTCTGTCAGTTGGTCCATCACTTTGGTCTAGACTGTAATATATCCCAAGAACTACTGGATGGATTGCCATTCACGGATCCCGGAGGATGAATTCTACGGTCTTTAGTGATTCCCTGACTTTTCATCTAGGTCTACGTTTACCCTTATCCAGTGAAACATCTTCACATAACTTTAGTGATCCATGTCTACACAGCATGTTAGCAGAGCAGCAGCAGCAGCTTCAGAGCTATAGTTACACACGGAAAATATACTTTGAAGCATAAAAATATGCAGTAACGTGGCCTATGTACACACCTGGAATAATCACAATAGGAGCATCTGTACCGTCAGACGCTTGTAACACATGATGACACTTTCCGAGTCTGAAATATTAAGCTCGAAACAAAGAATAGGAAACATTTAGCTACATATGTTTGGTCCCGTGTCCTCACGCAGCTTTGAGGTATTTTCTTTAGAAAGCGGATGTGTTTAGATCCCTTTTTGTAATGAAATCACTGTTCCCATACGATTGTTGGGGCAAAAAGTCAGCAGTTCTCAGGAGAGGCACATTGATCTAAAAGCCCTCATCCTAGCATGGCCCCACTCATGTATGTGCTGGGCAGATTATATCCTTGAATAAGCATGGATTCACAATAAAAGAGCAGCTTCACTGGCTTGGAAATGTGTTAGAAAGGTCAAGTAGAACTTCTTGTTGTAGACGGCAGAATACTTCTCAACAGGCTAATAGTGTCAAGCTGTAAAGCCTGAGCCAGATGCAGATGGGGAGTATTCACTGACATCCTGTCCTCAACTGTACACCTATTCTATTTACCTGCATGAACAGCCCGCTCCAAAGTGTTCCTCAAAAACACCACACAATGCTAAAGTGAAATGTATTCTGCGGGTTATGTGCAGTACAGAGGAAAACAACAAAAGGCAGACAGGGAGATGAGACAGGATGAGAGCGCTGATCATTTCTTGCATGCCAGTGCGATTGCCTCATAGTGGTGAAATGAAGCATGGGGAAGATTTCGTCATGTTTGTGCCTCCTAAAGCAAGTGAGGCCGGGACGTTTGCATCAATAAAACATGGCACATTCACTAAATATGCAGTGTTACATCGACAAGGACCCCCCTTACGTGCGTCTTCAACTCAGCAAACTGTTTGTCCTCCAATAGCTTTCCAGTGCAATCTTGAGCGGAAGATGAATTATTCATGTTATGTACTTTAGGCAGATCTACTACTAAACAAAACAGCCATTATCTGCCAGGCTGCACTTGGAAAGGAGCTGATTCCACAAGGCAAAGAGTACGGAGGAAGAATGCTCCCACTGATAAAAAATAAAGACAAAATCAAGGATCTTGCAGCTAGGGCCGTCCTCCACCAAAGATATGCTCGGTAGACGAGTTTGACGACTAATCTATTAGTTGATTTAATCGACAGGACTGTAAAACTGAAGTTGTCCACGAAGAATCACACAAAAGCGCCACTTTAAATCTCGTGTTTACCAAAGATGTGCTCATAAGTTTCTTGGAAATAAGTCATTCAGCATGAAAAATAATCGACTAGAGAAATCTTAGTTGACTAAAACCAAAATGACAGACTAGTCTACTTATCAACTAAAAGGGGCAGCCCATACCTGCAGCCAACGTAATCATATCTGCAGAACTTTATTTGACAGTACTACAAGTATCACTTGGTAAGATTTTTTTTATCATTGGCAGAAAAGGTTACAACTTGTATTTCTTACTATTAAATAACAGAAATAACTCATTCCCTTGGAGAGGGCAGACTGCATGATATGGACTCTGGATGTAAATCTCTACTATCAACTATCTTCCTGGGATGCAGGACAAATTCCTCCAGAGAAAGGAGATGGAAAACTTACAGACAGGGGCCTCCACAAGACATTCCCAGTTCACCCTCGCTGCGTAATTTACCGGGTTTACCGGGTCTGTACAACCTGATCCAAGATCATTACTAGATCATTATTCTTTGGGACCTAGTGGATGTTATGGACAGTTCCTGACAAGCATAAGCATCTCTTGGGTTCAGATCAGGCAGGCCGTTGTTCCCTATCACCCTTTGAGGTTTCTTTGTCATTACAGGGGTACCCTCTCCAGAGCCACATCCAGATAATCCAAACCGTCAATCCACTGGCACAAACAACAATCAGTACCATTCTCCCTGTGACACACAGTAGAACAAAGGCAAATAGGAACTCAGCCATGGCCTCCTCCTCCTCCTCCTTCTCCTCCGTCATACCACTTCTCACTGGGCAACTCTGGGAAAGGAGAGTTCAAGGGGCCATTGCTGTGTGTAGTTTGTTAGTATTGCAACTAACTACAGCACCTTTCCCACCAGAGAAGTGCCACCCAACACCCCAAGAGTCCTTTTTCTTTGCTAGTGGTCAGTATGGCAAAGCCCGCGCCTTTGAATGTCATACAATTGTAAACACAACAGACCCCAACACCACAGCTTCACAGGTGCACACAAACCCCTGCACATTAAGTTGGAATTTGTTTGGAAGGAACAATAAAAATCTTGATTTATCCGAGCAGGAAAATGCTTTCCACTCTTCCACAGTAAAGCCTCACTGGAGACGCAGCCTCTCGTTCATCACTGGAAACGTCGGCATTGCACTTGATTCATCTTTGGCCGTCATAGTCCACTCAAGACGAAGTTCAATAAAAGGTGGTGCATCTCAGATGACATACTGTTCAACAATGTTGAATCAGGATGTGTTCATTTGGTGATGGTCGTTTGCCTGATTATCACCACTCCTCTTTGACCACTCTGATCCGTGTGTTGTTTGCATTCACAAGATCATAAATCACTACTAATTTTTAAAGTATTCTCGGTAAAATCTTGAAATGATTGGTTGGAAGAGTCCAATGCGACATACAGCTGTTCAGAACAACAATCATCATCCAATATTTCAAATCAACACTCATACAGGAAACGCTTCATATTAGATTACGTTCAGCCAAAGTGTTACTTTTATTGCCCCTAGGCAGCATCAGTACAGGCCATGCACATCACAAGACTGGTCTGATAAATCAAACTGCACGGATGTAGGCGTGAAGCGGAGCGTTTTACTCTGCCGTCAAACGGATCTGCAGCACCTTCGGCAAAGGCTTTCAGCCGTGTGAGTGTTACACCCGACACAGAAATTACAGACAAAAAAAATTACAGACATGAGCACCTTCGTGAATAATTTAGGGACAACATCTGACAGAGACCTGGTGTTTAGTTGGCAGACTGGGCTGTGCTATAAAATGTCAATCTACGGGCTCGACCTCTTTGTTTAACTTCAACACAAATCTGAAAATAGCAGCAAGCGGTTATTTAAGGCCTGCACACTAACATTCTGGGAACCACCATAAAAACAAGTATGGCAACTTTTGTATATGCCAGATAGGTTAAGGACTATTAATTACATTACACTGTATTTTAGCAACAACATGTTCTGTTTTTTAAATACAGAATTATGCTTAATAAAGTAGAATCAGAAAGTATCTGTTATGTATATATGTAAATACAGGGTTACCGAAGCAGAATTAGAGATTAAGGGACACTACATTATAGCTCTCTTAGCTTTATAGGATTTCAGTGCATGTCTGAAATATCAACTATTGTTCTACTTGTCTTCAAAAGACAGTGAAGTTGTCAATTAAAAGTCAATTTATTTGTTGCCCAGCGGTTCTTAAAGGGAGCACAGTTATGATGCCCAGGCAACATAAATGGGAATGAGCAGTATTTAGCACATAGGAGGGCACAACAAAGTGTGAATAATTTATTGCCTTTTCCAGGCATGGTAGGTGCTATGCTCAGCCGCTGCCAGTGACACGGTAAGTTGGGCCAGATCTTTCTGTCAATTGGGACAACGTGGCGAAACAACTAGATAGAAGCAGTGAACTGTAGTCTTTCTCGCACTTTTACACTTGCCCTCTCTTCCCTCCCCCCTTACTATCTCCCCATCTTTCACCTCCTCTGCATCCGGCCTCTCTCTCTATCTCCTGTGTCCCCGGTGTCAGTGAGCTGTGTGGCGACACATCGCAGCTCCTCTAGTGCCTGCTGAATTATGGAAGGGGTTTGGAGGCGACGGCATTAATGAAACATGCAGCCGGGAGCCACATTTCGCAGTGGCGAGGGGAGACGTGTTGTTGCGGCGTAAATTATTCAGCCCCAAAATATCACAGTAACCATCACGCCAAGACTGGTGGCAAGAAGCCACCTGCCACCTCTGGCCTGCCACTCTTCCCTTGTTGTCTGCTCTACACATCCCAGCCACACTGGTGGTGACAACAGAACGCTGCAGAAACACTGGCTGCTGCCTAGAGAAGAAGACGGGTCACTGATAGGGCTTCCTTTTCCTCTTTAAAAAAAAAATTATTAAACTGAGTTGAATATAAAGTGTATATTTTGAGACACTTTCATGTGGCATACTTATTTGATTGGATGCAAAATGTCCTTAACTATATATATACTGTAGATATATATGGGCGCATTTCAGATTACACAGATTCATCACTGTTTATAGTCAGCTTCTCCTTTACATATTTTATACAGACCTTAAAAACTGTACTGTTTATCAAATAATGGTTGCAGTTTTGTGTCATTGTTAACGCAGTATCTTTGGGTTTTGGATTTGGGCTGCTGGTCGGACAAAACAAGCAATTCAAAGACATCATCTTTGACCCTGGGAAGTTGAGATGTTTCCCTGTTATTAAATTAAATGATTAATAACCAACAGATTAATTGTTGCAGCCCTACATTCAGTCTTATATCATCTCTAAAGTTTCCACATTATGCTTAATTATATTCTAAACGAAGCCACAAATTGCTACTGCGGTTGAAGGAGGTATCCGAACGAGGAGAGGACTGAGGCTACATTTGACCTGTTAAGTCTGAAACTCTAAGCCTCCCAAAAAAAAAAAGCTCCAGCTTAGTCACACAGCAGTAATCCTGAAGTTTCCACTGTAAAAACTCATATAAAACATCACCTGAGCTCTAAAAGAAAATCAGGAGGGGATATGCTACACTGGGTAAATTGACCCATGAATCTAATATGCTCCCTAACACGGACAGAAACAGTCTCACTTAAAGAGACACCAGTACTTCTGGAGCTGTGTGATTGGTGCTTCAGATACCTCTCTGAGCTGCTGAGGACAGTGTGTGCTGGCGGGTGTTCACCCCTGCAGTCCGGTTTGACTTTGATTTGACACACACACTCGGCGGAGCCCAGGCGCCAGCGCTGGATGCGTCTTCACACAGACAGCGAGGCGACATCACCTAATGGCCCTTATCTCAATCTTCTTTAAAAGCATCTTGTATTCCCCGCCATCTTTTCACCTCTGCAAAACCCCCGCTTTTTTTAATAAACCATCAGTCCCCCCTCTCTCCAGTGGAGCATTGGTCCCTTCGTTTGGCGGCTGGGACCAGACGGCAGGGCCCGCTGTGGTTTTAATGGGCATTAACTGGGGGGATGTTGAGGCTAAAGTGCTACAAAACCACAGCATTGGTGCAGGCTCTCTGGGAAAGTGTGTGCGTGTGACCATGATTACAGGCATACTCTGTGTGTCCGTGTATCTTAAAAAAGAAATTTATTGAGCTGTGGGCTAATGCGCAACATTCTCTTGAGTTTTCTTTGAACTCATTTGACTGCAGTGCACCGATGCTGAGAAATAACAACATTAGCTACAGAAATGTCAATACAGTTAATTTTTCAACGCCGAACCAAAAGAGAAACATTATTGACAGTAAAAGTCAGATTTTATTACTAATTTTACTACTTGTGTTGTCATTCTACCTGCTTTAAGAAGATAATTAAATTGGACTGAACAGGTTTTCTGTGTCTATGTGAAGGCAGAGAACGAGCCTCGATGTACACCTCCTTGACCCTGCAGGCCTGTTCGCCTCACTGCTCTCTCTGTCTATCACTGAGCCAGCTGTGTATGAGGGGCTGATAGCCATCACATAGACACACTGAACAGATGACCTATCCTCTCTGTATTGTCCACACACACACATCACGGGGAAGACGGGACTCAGCGGCACCAACGAGGCCTCCACGGGCTCCAATTAATACCCCAGCCCTTCATATCCCCTCATCTCCTCATCTTTAAGAGCTGACTGCAGATTAAATATTTATGCATCAGCATGGAGAGAGAGAGATAGAAGACTCCTACATGGCTATCAATAATAAAAAAAAAAAAAACATCCCACAGCTCATAGTCGCTCCTCGACTGGCATCACAGGCTGACGAAAAGGAAGGTAAAATGAGAAAACAACAAGGCCCGGAGTCTTAGCTTTCCCTTTACAGTTTGGATGGCGGTGTCAGCAGCTGTTCGAGAATGCAACTGGATAGCGAGCAAACAAGGACGGCAGAGAAATCAAACCAATGATCACTGCATGTGACATGTGGAAATACAAGTTGAACACAAGCCACGCAAATATGCCAAAGGCAAAAACTACATTTGCCAAGGGCAAAAACACACAACTGTAAAGGTCCACCGTTTGATGGAAAATGATGTGTCCTCTTATCAAGATGTTAACTCTTTGCAGCGGTGATGTCTGTATATGTATATGTCTATATATATGTATATATTCATGAACTTAAAATCATATGTAGACAGTAGACGCTGTGTGTCCAGCAGACGAGGATTTTCACCGCTGTGACTTTAATCATATTTGTACAATTTAGATATATCAGAGGGATTGCGAGATGATTAACCATAAGCATATATTGGAAAGCAGAAAAAACAATGTATGCTTCATAAATAATATTCAATTTTTCAGACTTTGCTTTACTCTTTGCTTTGTCCCTGTGAATTACTGGGAAACGCTACCTCTGAAATCTATTCAAATAAAGATTGGCAGGGGTGCCTTGGGTCCACGCTTAGGTTAAACTGGTCATAATCCATACACACTGAAACCGCTGACAATGGGATAAAAGTAGAGAGGGTTTGTATGAGGCCCTTATTCATAGTCATAGTCCTACAGTAGATGGCAGTCAGTGTGAACTAACCCTTTAAAAACACCAAAGTTACACAATAACACCAAAAAACAAACTGATCAACACAGCGGTAGACCAGCAACTCCCATGTTCTGAGAAGTAAAATGACTGTTTTAGTCAATGGAGACTCTTTGAAGAGAACATAGATAGCGGCTTCAGTTCCCCATCGGAAAGGGCTGTCTCATGGCAAGGTAAAGCGCTGAAAATATTCTAAATATAGCATACACGTCAACTGTTATTGATTTTTTTTCAGTGTCTAAAATGCATTTTGCTGCTGCCCCCGTCCACAGCAGTACATCGCTTTGCTCCCGTGCTGGTACTCCTGTCTGTTTGATCCAGACTTCATGTACTGTAGGTAATACACTGACTATGGAGAAGTACCTCACACAACCCCACTGAGAAATACCCGAACTATCCCTTTAAGCGGTTGCAAGCCAAAAATGTTAGGAACCTCAGCATTATAATATATACAGTTAAAAGGGATCTTTTTTTCATAATGACTTTAAACTCAAATGTTATTATATTTCCCACAGTAAGTATATTCATTAACCAAAATTACACGTTAACATGCGTATTGTGGACAAACACACAATGATAAATGAAATCCACTTGGCCCTGAGTAAGCCATTGTGACAACTGAGCTACAGTCCACATTAATTATTCATGAACAAAAACGCATGACAAACAAAGGGGGACAAAGTGTCTATGAGTGCGCTCTAAGAAGCACCCTCATTAACTGAAAGAGGATACAGTTCCATGAGGATGATGGCAGTTAACAAGTACTTGACAAGTACCTCTATTGAATAGTAGTGATCTATTGTAACATATGACACCACCAACAGCTGCTTCTTCTCAGCAGTGGGCTCTATTGGAATTCAGTTTTGAAAACTGTTACTTGTAGATAATATAAATACCTTCAAACAACAGAAACACGGGCCACTGACTCCAATCTGTGGTCTCTAGCTCCTCCCAGTGGTAGGAAGTGGAAATTAATGTTCCAACTACAAACAATCCACCACCACTTCAATACAATGGAATTAATCATTCTGAGAGTAAATTTAGATGCATGCTGGGAGTGGGCTGTTGCCCTGCACAACCAAGAACAACGCAACGGCAAATAATTTGTATCGATGATGCAATTACTACTCCTTTAAAAAAATAAACCTACTGATGTATACACTGAGTGACCTGAATAATACCAACACCTCTATTGTTGTTACCGTATTGTAAGCAGATGCTTCTTGTTTTTTGCACTATCCCCTTTGCTGCTGAACACCGCAAATTTCCTCACTGGGGGACTAATAAAGGAATATCTTATCTTACCTTATCTTATATCCATGCAGTGCAGTACAATAGCCCTCCAACACATTACACATTTTTTCTCGTACTTATGACTTTATTCTCGTAATTTTACAACTTTTTTTCCCCCCGTAATATTATGACTTTATTCTCGAAATCTCCGATTTTTTATGCATTAATGTTAACTAATATGTGCTGTCCCTATTTGTGCTCCTCCTGCTGGCTTGTGTTTTTTTTCCACGGCAGCTTGTCTGCAGGTAGAGATCCTTTAAATCCTGTGTGGTCTCCCTCTTTTTCTAGCTCACTGAGCCTGGGCTGTGACACTTGATAAAGTTTGTATAGCACATTTCAAGCAAGGAGTACAAGGTGCTTTCCAGAGAAAGAGGAACAAAAGTAAAAAATAATAATGTTTAAAGGCTAAAGAGAGATAATCCAATCTCAGAAATAAAAAAAATGACTGAGCTAAATCTACAAATCAAATATGTTTTAATAGTCCTGTGTTTTATAAAATGAGTGTGGCAAAGATTTTGAAACTGCTGGGACTACATCTGATAAAAATGTGAGTCAAAACTTGAATTTATAACCTTTTTTTAATCTGTACTGCACACCACACATAGCTAACCAATGTAATTCTGAAAATGCCAAGAACATGTAGTGGTGAGATGTGTATTAACAGTATCTAACACAGCCCATGTGACACCTTAATACATATCAAGCTCTTAATCCTTCAGACCAGTAATTTCAGAGTCTATGTTTCCTGTTTTAGTAGAGTATATCTTAGTGGTATATTTACCTTGTAAGAAGGTAAAAAGCAGAGCACACCCTTGGCCACGACCTGGCAGACATGGAGCAGCAGCGCCCCCACCTCGTCCTGGAAGGCATACGTTTCAGTGTGTTGGAAGGTGGCAAGGAGTTTTCTGCCTTGGGGTCCTGCACCAACAGTTCCCACCCAAACCTGAAGAGAGGGCATTAGAAATCTTCACCAAGTTCAAATCATCATCATCAATATAATAAATCTATCTGACATTACCATGTTGGCCCAAAAATTAGTTATCAGAGGCCCAAACACAAATATTTCCCTGGTATCATTATGAGCCTTTTGAAAAAACATCATTCTCATGTGCACTGCCAGAGTAGTGGTAACAGTCACAAGTTCAATTATCAACGTTGTTGCAATCAAATGGTTAGACTGTGACATCTGCTGGACAAAAGTGGTATAGATGTGGAGCAAAGACGGGGGTCAAAGTTTCCATCTTTGGTTGATACGCCTGAGTTCTACCTGCTGATACAGACACAGCTCTACTCCCCCTCTTTGATCAACCTTTTGAAGACTTGGAAGTCATAAATCAAGAGTCATATTATTAATTTAGACATCCAGGAATCAAGCAGCTAAACATCCTCTTAAACAGCAACCTACTGACCTGGGACTTGTTGATAACATGGTTGGCCTCTAGCTGGATGGAAAATTTCACACCAAGTTCAGAGGAGAAGGAGCCCATGGGTGACAGGGTTCCTGATGTCAGCACAATGCAGCGCACCGACTTACTCAAGTCAGAGAAAGCCTGCGACACACAGATACAGACACAATGAATCTCCAAGGGGAGTTTCAGCTCATTTATTCCATCAACATATCAAAACATAAAAATATCAAAAGGGTGGCACAGTGTTTGTGACATATTTTACCAGCACCTGCACCTTAATTTCAGACCCTGTAATAAGTCATACATTTAAGTTTATAGACTTCAGTAATAGATCATCTACATGGCAGGGTGCGCCATCTCTAACCACTCACCACAGCGGGGTTGAGGCACCAGAAGCTGAGCGTCAGGACTTCGGTCTTGACTCGGACACTCTGGCGTTGCCTGTAGCGTGGCCGAACGATAAATCCCTGGGCATCAGGGGCATCGGGTGGGACCTGGTTGGTCCAAGCAAAGCTCTTCTGCAGAGCTATCCGGTAGTCTTCGGCAAACCTACAGACACACAGAGACGTGATTCTATACCTTGTACAGTAATTCATCTGAGGCACTGGCATGCCCAGGATTTTGGTCTAGCTGACTTCTTTGGTTCATCTCTGACCTGTAGATGTCCTCAGAAGAGTACATGTAGCCCAGCACCATGAAGATGTTTTTGAGGACAGTGGAGGTAGCTGTGCTGATGGTTGGGATCTGAACCATATCTTCTTTACCATTTATCACACCGACACGCTCTTCTTTCTCCAACACTGCTGCCAGGTTTTGCTGTCACAAAGAATGACAAAAAAACATAGCGATAGCAAGAGGAAGAAAAAACCTGCATGTCACTATATGTGCTTGGTTGTCTTGTGATGCATGGTGGTAATTTCCAAATGTTGATTTGGTTCAACTGTGCTATTTTGCTTATTATCAGGTAGCAAACAACAGATACAAATGTAATCAATAATATAATCCCATTACACATAAGTGGGCCCTTACATCTGCTCTGAGGCACTTACACTGATCACACAGTTGGGTTCAGAGCTTCAGGCTTAGAGTGAACATTTGAAATGGACCAAATACTAATAGCAGCAGCAGTGTAAGGGTATGGTGCACCTCAAATGTCTACAAGTAAAGCAAAGATATTTGGTGCACCTGCAGAATTTTAAAGGTGTCAGCAGTGATGCCCAGGTTGTGAAAGATACCCAGGATATCCATTCCATTCCAGACTTTACTGGCGCTCTCATATCCCCGTTCAGACATCAGGCACTGGCTCTCCTGGATCCAGCTACACCATGGACAAAAAGACATCCTTAGTAAATATCTTCTCACATTATGGGAACCACAGATGAGCAAAATTAGGTCACTCCATCACTAACTTGATCAGGCTATAGCAGAAGTCCCTGAGCATCTCGTGTTTAGAGCGTCTGATGTTGTTTTTGACCATGCCGTCAAGCTCATCCCTGGACATCAGCAGACTGTTGTAGTCCAAAGTGAAGCTGGCACTCTCCCTTGCACAGTCCTCAATGTTGTGGGCCTCGTCCAGCACCAAGATCTGGCCTTCCAGGTCGATCTCCATCTGGTGAAAATGTAGATTAAAAGCAAGAGATGAAGAGCAGAGGAGAGGAAGAGGTTAAACTCCATATATGATCTGGTCCTTTGTTATTAAACTAAACTCATCTTGTTGATCCCTTCGAATTGTTCTATGATTTCTTCACCCTCTCTTCCAAACTCTACTCACACTCTCTCTGATCATTGGGTCCAGCAGGTAGTTATATGGACAGAAGATGATGGAAGCGTCCTGCATAAGTTCCCGGGCAGCATAGTAGGAGCATGACCGGAGCCGTTTGCCCAGTGCGACAAGGTCCTCGATGTCCCAGGCTTCATTGAGTCCATGGACCCGCTGTAGTGTTTGCTGGTCCCGCATCCTCTGGACACCGTGGTAAAAGCGGCATGACTTGCCCTGCAATATACAAAATTTTCACTCAGGCAGCAGCATGCAATGGACCATGGAACATATGGTTTGCTTGATCACATATAGTCCGTTTCCAATGCAGGAACTTAACGAAACACAGCATGTAGCCAACGTCATGGGTCCACACATCCATTGATCTCAACACGCTTTGGGGACAAATTCCTGAAACTAAATCAACTCAACTCAAGAAGTGATCCCGAATGCAACTTCGAGGCATTTTCATGGGTTGCCAGCAGTGTTGTCAATCGTGAATGGTCAAGCAGATATATCGTCACATCACAAGATGACTTTCTCTCCAGCAAGAGACCCCATACTTCCCTTTCCCGGGCCACATTAACCAGCTCTGACTGGGGGATCCCAAGGAGTTCCCAGGCCAGTGTGGAGATATAATCTCTCTACCTAGTCCTGGGTCTTCCCCATGGCCTCCTTCCAGCTGGTCGTGCCTGGAACACCACCATGGGGAGGCGCCCAGGGGACATCCTTACTAGATGCCCGAACCACCTCAACTGTCTCCTTTCAACGCAAAGGAGTAGTGGCTCCACTCCGAGTCCCTCACGGATGACTGAGCTTCTCACCCTATCTCTAAGGGAGACGCCAGCCACCCTCCTGAGATAACCCATTTTGGCCGCTTGTACCCGTGATCTAGTTCTTTCGGTCATCACCCAGCCGTCATGACCATAGGTGAGAGTAGGAACGAAGATTGACCGGTAGATCAGGAGCTGTGCCTTTCAGCTCAGCTCTCTTTTCGTCACAATGGTGCGGTAAAGCGAATGCAATACCGCCCCCGCTGCTCCGATTCTCCGGCCAATGTCACGTTCCATTGTCCCCTCACTCGCGAACAAGACCCCGAGGTACTTGAACTCCTTCACTTGGGGTAAGGACTCATTCCATACCGGGAGTAGGCAATCCATCGGTTTCCTGCTGAGAACCATGGCCTCAAATTTAGAGGTGCTGATCTCATCCCAGCCACTTCACACTCGGCTGCGAACCGATCCAGAGAGTGCTGGAGGTCACAGACCGATGATGCCAACAGGACATCATCTGCAAAAAGCCGCGATGAGATCCTCAGCACTCCGAACAGCGAACCCTCTTCCCCCCCCCCGACTACGCTACTACAATAAGCCCAACAATACTAAAACAAAACAATAATGGAGAGTGCTTGTTGGACTAACTTAGATGTCCAGGCCATGACCAGATTGTCTTCTCTCTAGTCTCCAATTTAACCAGAGGTGACATACAGTATTTCAGAGGCTGCCTGTGATCAGGTGTTCCGGGTATTATAGTGGTTTACATGTCCTGACACTCATACAGTGAATGTAGAAGAAGTGTAAAGAAGCAGCATCTCATGTACCAAGCCCCAATTACACTGTCACCAGAGGTGTCAGCTTCAGATGACCCACCCTGTTCTTAAGGATTTAACAGCTTGAGGTGACACTGTCAAACACAAATACTGTACACCGGTGGACTCGGTAACCCCCAGACACAATGATAATCTCTAGATGAAATGGTCTACTTCTCACTATCATGTGCTAAGCTAGGACACTTTGCTGACACTGAACCCTGTCTGCTCAGTGAAAGGGGAGTTGGGGGGGGATTAACAGCCATGCAGCCACATTTAGGAAGGTCAGGACAGGTGTTTTGACTGAAGACGATGTGCGTTTCTGTGTATGAATCACTGTGTGTCTATACAGCAGGGTAACCTGACACTGACTAGACTAGACCCTGAGGTGATGAAGACACAGAGCATCAGTAACACCCATTACAGTGAGGGGTTATGACTGGGCCAGCTATTTCATATGACAAAGTGAGACAATTGCCATGGAAGGCAAACACCTCCATTGACAGCATAATTGTCCTGACTGCAGTAGGAGCCTCAACTTCAGGACAGTATGGGGTTTACAAGTGTCTCATGTCTCTAAAAAAAAAAAAGTTCTTGACATTTTAGTGTGTCAGAAAGAGCCAGCTTGACCAATTGTGGATGTTGCAGCAGCATAATTGATGCTCCGAGGCTACATTGTTGAGGAGTTTTGTCTGGTAGTGGTAGTTACCTGTGGGGTTTTTGTTACAGTCTATTCAGTACATGATGGTTTGAGGTCTGGTGAGTATTACGTGTGAGGGAGATTTGGATTCAAAAAGTTGTAATATAACTTTATTCATCAGCTGGATGAAAGTTTGATTCCTTGGACAAAGTGTGTGCCATGAGGTGTTGGATTTCACAGCTGGAAGGGGGTCAATCCTGGTTCAAAAGAGTCTAATTCAGGTCTAGTACAGTTCTTTGTGAGGCAAGAGGGTGCAGACAAATAGGGGGCTTGAACTGGTCTAAATTATGGACTATAGCAGACATACAGAATGCACCCTTAATGGGATAAAAGTCACATGTCAACATGGCCTGGCCTGGCCTCGGTTTTTGATGCCAACACCAGTATCATTTTGTTATAACATAAACAAACATTTTGATAAGAATCCCGTAGAAAAATGCTCTCTGGTCAACGAATTATGTAATGGGGAAACATAGAATATATCTTTAGCATTTCTGTACTGACATTTCTTATAATTTATCGGCCAACATAAAACCAGATACCAATATATCTATATAATATGTATTTTCACAGATTTATTGGTCTAGTTTATTTGTTCTAGTCCATAAGTGTACTTCTAAGAAAATAAGAATCATTTTGTCATTATTACAAAAACGATTTCTTCAATATTACATGTTTATGACTGAGAAATTATTAGAATTAGACTGATGACACTTGATATAAAGGCCCAATAATGTCAATTAAAAAAAGCAATGGTTCAGATGGTTTGATGCAAATCTTGCCTTTAACTCTTAACAGTTTTGTCTTCATGTGAAGCCTTAAACGATTCAGTCTGGTACTGATTTAAGGGGTTTAATTAGCTCTGGCCTGATGTTTGCAATGTTCATCTTGACCTTAGAGATGATCTCTTTGCAAGACAAATTCTAACAATTGAACTCTAACACAGAGGAAGTGCAAGCTTTACAGATGTATACTTGTTGCAGGGAAAGCATTAGATTGTGACCCATACAGTGTGTATTCAAGTTCACCACAGGTGCTGTTCTTTATGAGGGAGTGGCTATTAGATATCAGAAAGACAGATTTCAGGTGAAGTATTACTTTAAAGCTCAAGTTAAAAATAGGTGTGTAAGTAAGTGTTCATCCTCACATCTTTGGCCTCCAGAAGTTCCTTGCAGCGTTCATTGCGGTTGGCGTGAGGCGCCACCTCTGGGTTGACACAGGTGTGAGCTCTACTGGATAAGATGGTCATGGGCACACCGGAGTAAACGGTGCGCTTCAGCTCATTAGCGATCTGAGTTATCTGCTTATGTGTACGAGTGCCGAAGAAAATCTTAGGAATCTTCTTTTTGCCACCTTTGTCTTTGTCTTTGTCTTTGTCCTTCACGCTGTCTTTGGTTGAAGCACACGGGCACCTCGAGCAGGGTTCAGGGGACTGGATAGAGAAAGAGAAACAAACACTGAGAGGTTGTTCACAGCTGTGATATCAAGTTCAACATCTCAGTACTGCAGCCGAGTCCCAGATCTTGTTTGGTTGATTAAACAATACCAGCAACTGTAATTTTTTTCTGCTGATAAAACAGTCCTTTACAGTTGTGTTGACTATAAATTCCATTCCTGCCAAATTCAGACGACACATTGGATGCTGTTTTTTGTGGAGCAGTTGGGTAATTGGAAACTGGGTCTTAGATGTGCAACATTTGTGACACAAATATGGAATTGTTCAAAATGTAAATAAATAAACAAGGCAAAAGGGAGCATGGCTCACATACCCCTGCTCACTGCTTGACTCCTACTAAAGTAGGGCCAAAGGTTTTGCCCTTTTGGAACCAATGGAATTAGTCTATTGAGCACAATCTAGCTTGTTATTATCAAACATTTTGGGCACCGTGGACTTCTAACCCCCAAAAGGCACAATTTAAACCACACTGTCAACCATCATACCAAATTTGAAGTTCCTAAATCAAATAGTTTCCGAGTTCTGCTCCGGAAACGAAAGTGTGACACGCGAACGGACTGACAGACGGACGGACGGAAGGATCTCTACCCACTGCCGCTTTAATACACTACACACCTCTGCATCTCTCGGACTGGTCGGTTATAACTCAGCATTCTGTCTATTTGTGCAGAAGTCACTAGATTTACTCGACACGAGTTAAAATGCATATAGCGATTATTATGTGGATTTATTATTTAGATCAGTGCACCATACAGACATACACAATGTGATTTCCTGAAGAAGCCCGCTCTCCATGTTGTTGAATCGTGGTTGTCAAGCTTCCCTCTGATTGGCACAGCTGTTTCAGAGCTATGAGACCAGTGATGCGATTGGTTGAGACCGTATTTATTAATCCCCATACAACTATCTATATTCGATCTATATTCCACTTCACCCAGTCTTTTTTGCATGATCAAAAATAGCAGCTACATTTGGAGCAGACACCCAAAGCCTACCTCTTTCCACTACTCGTTGTGCTTGTGCCATTAAATGTATGGGCATGCATCTGATACCAGCCGCACTATGGCGGCAACAACACATACGTGCACATGGCACATTGTTTAATTAATGATCAGGTTGGCTGGCCATCTATTTCTGAGGCCTTACCAACAGTGGTAGTTATTTATTTATACAGCCACTGTTAATAAATTATCATCTTAAATGTCGTCTTTTTATGTCAACGCTGGATTTCTATCCATGTGTTTCAAAGTTTCAAATAAATGTTCAACAGATCACTACGTCTCATGTACACAAGCATCACATCGTGTGAGGTCTGCAACATGCAACTCACAGAAATGTTCTTCTCTATTGTTATTTTGCTAGTATTGTGAATGCTAAAATACATTTAGCTTTTCAGCGTGTTGTGATACAAAAAGCTACCGACTCATCGCTATTATCCACTGCCTGAATAGGCTCTCTGACAGACTGTCTTGTATAGTCTTTTGAAAAACACACATGGAGAAGCATAAAGAATCTGCATCCATACATAAGGTATCCTGTCACTCTCCACCGGATGACCTTTTGGGTCTGAAAGATGATAGGCCACCATTGTGGAAGCTGAGAAAATCTAGCTGCTTCATAATTGGCTGTCCAGTGACGTAGCGGCTTCTCCCCCCCTCGCCTCACAGGTGAAGTGTAGCCAGCAACGCTTATGAAACTGATCCTGCTTATGTGTTGAGCTCTTTTAAGTGGTGTACTCTTTGACCATTCAGTGGCTCACAGACATCGTCCAATCACAGGCATCTCAAATCCAGCACTGGAACTGTAATATAATTTAAAACTCTGTAGTCTAAATTATATCATTATCAAGATTATCTGTAGTAGTAGTAGTAGCAGCAGCAGTAATTAATAATTATATCTTGTCTTGAATCACACCACAGCGAACCCTCTCTCTTCTATATCCGTTTCCACTGCAATCATACCATACACCGATCAGCCATAACATTGGGTCAGCATGGGCACCCTGACCGGTCTGCGGCTACGCAGCCCTATACGCAACAAACTGCGATGCACTGTGTGTTCTGACACCTTTCTATCTGAACCAGTATTAACTTTTTCAGCAATTTTAGTTACAGTAGCTCTTCTATTGGCTCGGACAACACGGGCCAGCCTTCGCTCCCCACGTGCATCAATGAGCCTCGGGTCTGACCCTGTCGCCGGTTCACCGGTTTTCCTTCCTTGGACCACTTTTGGTAGGTCCTGACCACTGAAGACCGGGAACATCCCACAAGAGCTGCAGTTTTGGAGATGCTCTGACCCAGTGGTCTAGCCATCACAATTTGGCCCTTGTCTAAGTCGCTCACATCCTTACGCTGGCCCATTTTTTCTGCTTCCAACACAAAGTTCAAAATGTTCACTTGCTGTCTAATATAGCCAACCTACTGCCAGGTGCCATTGTAACGAGATAATCAATGTTATTCACTTCGCCTCTCAGTGGTCTTAATGTTATGGCTGATCGGCAGCAGAACCCTCTCTCTTCTGTATCTGTTTCCACTACAATCATACCATATGTAACGAAGGTAAAGAAGAAGTCAATCATTGTCTTTTGATTGAAGTAACCATAGGTTGGTGACCTCCTGGAATTAACCCCCAAAAGGCAGTTTTACTGTCAGGTGAGCCTTGAGAAACACCTAATATTGTGGCTCTTTCAATTGTTAAACAGCCAATGGCATCAGACCAAGAGGTCAACATCGATATGCACACCGCGTCACCGCTGCCTGGTATTAAGACGTGTGTAAAAACCAGAACTAAACCTAAAAAACCTAAAACTAGAAAAAAAGAAAACCTAAACAATTCATTATTGAATCCAAGAGGACGTTTGTGCCAAATTTGAAGAAATTCCCTCAAGGCGTTCTTGAGATATTTACGTTTGTCTGGACGTCCATACGTCCGTCCGGACAACCCAAAAACATAATGCCTCTGGCCATGGATGTCGCCGGCGCGAAGGCATAAAAAAAAGTGTCTGGCCTCTTTCTTCAGAGATTACAATACTTTTTGTTTATTGAATAAACATAATTCATAAGCTTGGCAAACAAGTTTATCCCTAAATCCTCAACAAATTACCTGAATGATTCCAGGTAAGAATGAATGGTATGTGTTTGTCACGCATCGCAACGTATGATGGGGATCAGAAGGTAGCACTTCTGATGACAGACGAGTAGCTCGAGTTACCCGGCGGCTCAGATTTTCCAAGCATGTTTGCCCATCAAATATTACAATGTGTGATGGAGTGTAGGCCAAAGAGAGCCCTTGGAGAGCCGTCTCTCAGAGTTAAGAGGGATAACGAGCCCTGAGCCCATGTGAAAAATAAACAGAGGTGCTGCAGGGCCCCAACACCAGTTCGAGTTACCTTTCTCCTCTGGAACAGTTACGCTCCACAGCCTGGGCCCTGAGCCCGATCACCTTACCTGCTGCTGCCACATTAAATAGAGCCATCCAAATATCCTGCCCCAAGATGGCCAATAATTACTTATTCATTGGCAGGTGGGGGGAGGGAGAGGTGGGTTGGGGCAGTGTAGAAGGGCTTACTGATGAATAGAGGCCCTTGTCAAAAGCTGCAGCAGGAAACAGCTGACACAAGAGTATCCTTTTACACGCCTGCCTCCCGAGATGCCAGGACAACAAGGTTTCAAGCCTGGCCCCACAGCCCAGAGCAGACACCCCCTAGAAAGGAATGTAGATAACTGGCAAAAGGGGCAAACAGGACGCCAGCTCTGCTCGCAACAAGAACATAACAATTCCACCGGTGTTGCTCCTTGGGTGCCGCTAGCAATGAGAATGCCCGTGCCTTCTTTCAAAACAACACGTAACGTGAGGGAACTGTTTTCTTATTAACACAGCATTTACAGGTACACTGTATAGGTCAGGTGTACAACCTTTCTTTAGGTGTACCGAGTTTCTTCAGGTATACAAAGCTTACTTAAATCAGGTATACTAAGTTTCCTTGGTATACCTACACTACCAGGTGTAAGTGTATGCAACGGCTAAAGCTTTCTTGAATTGACAGAACAGAGGTCAGTGGTGTTACTGAACACCTCAGAATATTCACAGGTAGGCTTCTGTTGCTTTACTCCCTGCCAACACCTGAGAGATGGAAATCTCACACTCCAGGGGGCCAGTCAGAGGGCACTGAGGGGCCGCAGGCAGTGGATCACTTAGGTATCACTGGCGCCTCTCACTGGACGCCAATTTGCTCCTCATTCCACAGCTTTCGAGGGCTTGGAATTCATTCCAATAAGGGTGGGCTTCAATAGCCAATACCTCGGAAGACATGACACCGAACACCCCCTCCTCCCATTATGACCACACCGTGCAGGTAGGGGGCCCTGGCAAATATCTGCCCTCCAAAGCACCTGTTTATCCCTCGGGCGCAGTAACCAGCGGGTGAACCCCATTCAATATTTATCCCCGTGGCTTTCACAGATCAGCGGTCCAGGCGAGGCAAACCCTCTTAATTAAAACTGGAGCTTGCTTCAAAGGGCCCCATTCAGGCCGTCAGTCAGCGCTCGCGGGACAAAAGAGCCCGGGTCATGTAGCTGCAGGGAAACCAGAGATGGACGCGCTTTTTCGACTTCACTTTCCCTCCTCCTCTTTTTCCACCTCCGACCATCCACGGCTCTAAATCCAAGCCACACACCTGTGGCAAGTTAGGACACAATTGTGAGAGTTCAACCATTCCTGTGAGCTGTATTCTGAGCAGCAATCTATGGCTGAGCATGTCTAATGATTATGGCTAACCTGTTGGTCTTTGGGACCTGGAGAGAACTCAGGAACATGGATTATTCACCAGACACAGCCTCTTGATACCTTTGAGAACATGGTGTTACTTGATGCACCTAGTTCGGTTGCGTCTGACGATGCAGCTTGTGCCCAACACCCTCAGTTGTCAATTTATTTGCTCAACCTAATCAAAACTAATGGCATCTAATAAACCACCCTATAATAACTCTAGAGCTGAAACAACCACAGAAAATAAATCAGCAACGATTTTGATAATTGATTAATCATTTCAGTCATTTCTCATCCCAACATTACCAGCTTTCCAAATGTGAGGATTTGCTCCTTTTCATTGTTATGTGACAGTAAACTGACTATCTTTGGGTTTTTGGATTGAAGGTCGGATGAAACAAGAAAGGTCATTATTATTATTAGAAAATTCTAATCACATTTTTTAATATTTTCTGACATTTTATAGACCAAAACAAGAAGTGGTTGATCAAGAAAATAATAATTAGATTAATCAATAATGAACATAACTGTAAGTTAAATTCACTAAGGATATACTTTCAGTTTTGTTCAAACTGTTTTAGAGAGGCGTTGATCCAATTTTCTGATCATTTTGGAGGCTGTGATGCTGTTGAATTTTATTGTGTTATACTGAGAGGCGTTTCAAATATTTTGTCTACCCTCATCGATATAAATGGGGTGCTATTTGTCACTATCAATAAAAGCCCAAAAAATAATCTTCAAAAAAATAAAAAAATGATGCTAAACTGATGCAAATGCCTTTATGTTGTCAGTGGTTCCACAACTTCATAATTTGTTATTATAACTTAAGTTAGGAGACAGGCTATTCCTTTTTCAAGGATGCTAGCATGTCTCTTTCCAATGACTTAGAACAGAAAGGTGGCAGCCTGAACTATGTAAATGTCAATATATGTCGATATGTTTTAGTGGCACAAAGATTTGAGAATACATTTAGTTTTGTATGTTACCATTTGTAAAAAAAAAGGGTCGATTATTTGACTTCATGTTAAAGAAATGAAAGTGATCTCATGAGTAAAAGCATCAGAAGAGAACAAAATCAAATCATAACAGGCCCACGTTTACCGCCACATGAATTATCTGCAATGTTGTATCATTTTAAACCTAAACATGTTTTAACCACAGTCTGTCAATTTGGTGGAGTATACCGCCACCCAGTGGTGTCAGTGATAATGTTAGTAGTAATATTGAACCTGTTGTTGATTAAAGTGGTCTAAAAGTAGCTATAATCTATCCTTCCAGCAACATCCATGAGAGGATTAACCAATCTGTGTTTATTGATAGGGTGCAAAAGACATGTTATCCCAAAGGGGACTAATAAAGTAATTCTTCTTCTTCTTCTTTCACAACAGACATTTTGACATCCCATAGCAGGACAAGCACACTTGTAAACTTGTGATAATAAGGATGGCTCCATTACATTTAAATGTCTTGGTAAACCGTACCAGTGTACTAGCAGCATGCACAATGGACCTTTTTCACAGCAGATATTTTGATATCCCATAGCAGGAAAAGCACAGGTGTAACTAATACCATTAATGACGACTGCATTCCACTCAGGTGTCCAATTTACCGAGGCTTGATGTTGTGCAATCTGGCTCACAGGAATGGCTTTACTGAGACATCATTAACAAAACCAGTTACACCAGCGTCTGCCCTGGAATTCAATACTTTGATTTGTTAATAATATTTTGGTATCAAAGTTGCTGATAGTGAATATTTTCCATTAATATTTCATATTTCTAAAATAAACAAGGCAAAAGTGAGCATGGCTGACATACCCCCGCTCACTGCTTGACCCCTACGAAAGTAGGGCTAAAGGTTTTGCCCTTTAGGTACTAATGGAATTAGTCTATTGAGCACAATCTAGCTTGTTATTAGCTCACCTCCCTCAAGTCCAGGGTGTCAAAGATTTTTGAGATTTTGGGCATCCTGGACTTCTAACCCTCAAAAAGGTACAACTAAATCACACTGTCAACCATCATACCACATTTGAGGTTCCTAAGTTAAATAGTTTCAGATTTCTGCTCCGGAAACGAAAACAGACGGAAGGACGGACGGACGGGCACGCGGAGCGCTATATACCCCCGATTACGTTGTCGCGGGGGTATAATTACATTCAGTTTTTAATGCAAATGAACTGGGACCCAGTGCTCGATGTGGAGGGAGTGTGGATTAGTACAGGTGGACCATGCCCACATATTTTGGTATTGCCCATGTATTCAGCCTTTTTTGGAGAAAGTGGGATATTTAATGTAAACAATAACTAGCTATTGATGTGTCATTTCTTTCTCTGTCTCATGGAGATATGCCTGAACTGTAAAAATGATAGATCAACCTCCTGATGACTTTTATGGCTGCAAGTAAAAAAAAAAACTGTTTCCAAATGCTGGCTTCAGAGAAACCCTCCTAGTATGGATCTTTTTATAGGCACTGACTCAACTACTTCCGCTTCATGAAAAAGATGACTTAGCCGTTTTAACATTTAATAGCTAAGCTTGACTATCCGGAATTAACATTAGAGATATCTTGCCTCCAAGTCCCCTGGGTTGCCACAGTGCATTTCCTACTGTTATATATCTAAATGTCTTCTGAAACGTGCCTATCCAAATATATGGACAATATTTGCCCTATGTATCAGTAAAGGCATATTACTGGTGTTACTCAGCATCTATGTCTGGAATGTACTCACGCAGCATGATGAGGACTGACCAGCTGCTTGGCTTGGCTCTGTGGTCCAACTCTGTGGACCTGGAGGCTCATTTTCCAGTTCATCATCTAGAAATACCACTCCCTGCTCCAGACGCTGCCTTTTACGGCTCTGAGGAACAAACACAGAAACTTTACTCCACTGAGCTGCACATTAGTCAACCAGTTCTAGACAGTTTTGACAAAAAAAAAAAATATTTCACAAGAAAGCTAGCTTATTAAATCAGTACACATTTTCATAAAGTGTGGTTACCTGACAAGGGAGGTGATATATTAATGCAAACATTTTGTTAGAGATGTAACGGATGACATCATATCCCGATTTGAATGCTCTTTGTGCTTTTATTACATTTTGGGTATTATTGGTATGGTTTTCATTTACACGAAAGAGGAAGAGGTCATGAAAGTGGGACATTTGCAGTGTCACAACCGCTCCTCGTCTCTAGTGGAAATGTTGGTGTTGATGTAGCCATGGTGAAACTCAACAACATTGCGAAAACTACTGAAAAGGACACAGAGGAGGGTATTGATTTAATACCTAAAACAAACTCTGAATTAGTGATTGAAGTGCATTTTGCATAAACATTTTTTCGTTAGGGAACTAAACTATAGTACACGCTTAAGCATTTAGCCTACATGCTATACTGTGCAACATTTATCCTGTGTCTGACTGCATACAATTCTGATTTATGCTCTTACCTCAGTAGACACTAAAGATTAAAGTTAATTCTATTTTTTCTTAGCATTTGTCAATTCTGTCTAAGTTTAATAATGTTTAATGAGATGTTTCTCCGGCATAGCACCTCCCCTTTCACATCCCCTTAACTCAAAAGGATCGGTCACTGACATGACTACGGTGCCAATTTTACAACGTAAAGAATTAAGTTTGCTAATTAGGAAATCCATCTATAATACTATAGTGAAGAAGTCATACTAAATATTTGAATTTCACTGCTTTTTGGCTTGTGAAAGTAGGCTTTTTATCAGCCTTTGGATCTGGAATGTGTTGTGCTGCCAGTTATTCACTCGTCACACTGTTTCCCCACTGCTGATGAAGTCCCTGGTACAAAATGAAACTTACTTTAAATATACTCTGTTGTCATAAGAAACCTTACCAAGAAACTGGTACCAATTGCTCTTTTCTTGTATTCTTAATTTACACAGCCATATGTTGTATATGATTGTCTGGCAGTGTATTGAGTATTACATATTTATTCACTTGCATCTCAATAACATTTTTATGATGGTCAGCAAACTCTGACAGCGCCGTACTGTGAGCTACCATCAGTTCTAGTACTAACGAAACAACGATCTCATCAAACCCTTTGAGATACTGGTATTCCTTTTTTTTAAGACAAGACTAAAAAAATGTAAACATACCTTTAAATTTGATATACAGTAAATTCTGTAACGGTATATACAAGGCATCTACAACTACCTTGTGTTCGTCAGTGCGAGTGCGTTTCCTATCTGGCTGGAAGTCGTCGTCTTTCTCACGCTCAGAGCTGAGGGAAGACTGGAACTTCTCAGACAGACGAGAGGCTATGGACTGTTTCTTGGGCTGCGACTCTTCTGGTGATGACGCTGAAACACACCAAATGCAATATTATATTATACAGTAACAGAAGTTAAGTGTGGAAATGGCTTAGTTGCTGGCTAGCCCTCGGTTAAATCTTGTCTGTGTAAAAAGGGTCAAGGTAGGACGATGTCTAAAATAAATGACAAGAAACGCAATTGTTTTTTTTTTCTGCTGTACAGATTCCTAAATGGAGGTATGAACCGAATCGTGACTTCTGTGTACCGTTAGCCGCAGTGGATGTAATCCTGATTTATTTTTTTTTTATAAATAAAATTAAGGACTGAAAGATACTAACCATGTTCAGGTGCTTGATGCAGAGGCTGCTTCGTCTCTTTAAAGGGTGACACAGTGAGGTCCACCACAACAGGTTTGGCTGCTGTTGTAGCTGTGTTCCCACTGGCTTTGCTGTGGCACACACACTGACAGGGGGTGGTGACATCTGACTTCTTATAGTCTCCACAGTTTTTGTCTGACTGGCACTTGTCCTCCCCAAGGCTTCCTCCTTCTTGTAGTTTAGCTGTCATCACACAATTAAACACAGATATTACCATCAGTGGCACTGACTCTCAGCCGGTACATGGTGTAGGCGATATCGTCAAAATCTGAAGATATTTTTAAAAAAGAAGGTAGTGAGAAAGAAACAAGTCTTATCTAGTCTCACATCACTATAGATACTGTAAAAATATATCATCTGGCTTAAGTTTATATGTTGTAATTTATGAAACCTGAATGAAGAAAATGCAAAGGTGAAGACATCCAAGTGACACTCTCTGTGTAAGACAGACTTCTACTCTAATTAATCAGTGCACCAGCTTTTACATTTTGTTTTTGATACCAGTAGGCCTACTTGCTTATACAACTGTTTTCTGTCTTTGATCTCAGCCAGAGCAGACATACCAAACTGAGCCTTCTGCCAGCCCAGAGCTGAGCACAGCAAAGCCAAGCTCTTTCCACTTCCTGTGGGACTCTCAAGCAAACAGTGCTGCCCGTTGTTCAGTCCCCGTACGATCTGCAGACAAGGTACAGACACAATCACTTAGAATATTGCACGATATCAAGTACTAGTGGGTTTTCTTTTCATTCTGAGGGTATTTGTACCTTTACCATGCATACATTTAAAGACAAGACCCCACAACACAGTCCAAGGCACAAACAGGTTGTATGTACCATTAAGAATCAGATAGACATATCTACCTACAGTACATATAACTTGGGGTTTGACTCAGGTTCTACATACTGCATCAATCTGTGCCATCTCTACTGTGACATTAATAGGCTTTTCTGTGAGGAGTTGACATGTTCTTCTTGTGTTTGCGCAGGACTCCTCCACTTGTCCAAAGCGCAAAGACATGCAGGTTAGGTGAATTGAAAACTTTAAATTGCCTCTAGGTGTGTGTTGTATTGTGTGTGAATGGTTCTTTGCCTAGATGCTTCCGCCCTGTGATAGACTGGCGGCCTGTCGAGGGTAGGATAGGATAAGATAAGATAAGATAAGATAAGATATAAGATAAGATATTCCTCTATTAGTCTCGCAGTAAAGGGGATAGTGCAAAAAACAGGATGCATCGGCTAACACAGTAAGAAAGAGCTAAACAAAGTGTAACAAAATATGAACCATTTAAATAGAAGGAAGTATAAAAATAGGAGCAGTATATACAGTATTGACAATAAACAAAATTGCACAAGTGGAAAATGATATTGCACAGTGAGAATGAAATGAAATTCCACCAGAAAATATCAGGTTATTGACAGTTTTTGGTGTGTAAGTGGTCGACTGGGAGCAGTGCAGGTTGTGGAGTCTGACAGCTGCAGGAAGGAAGGACCTACAATAGTGCTCCTTCACACACGTTGGGTGGAGCAGCCTGTCGCTGAAGGAGCTCTCCAGTGCTGAGATGGTGTACTGCAATGGGGTGGGAGTCATTCTCCATCATGGATGACAGCTTAGCCATCATCCTTCTCTCTCCCACCACCTCCACTGTGTCGAGGGGGCATCCCAGGACAGAGCTGGCCTTCCTGATTACTCTGTTTAGTCTCTTCCTCTCTGCAGCCGAGATGCTGCTGCCCCAGCAGACCACTCCATAAAAAACGGCTAATGCCACCACAGTGTCATAAAAGGTTTATGGTAGAGCAACAACTAATGGGCCTTTTAACAAATATAATTGAGTCTCATAACTATATAAAGTACTTCCTCATGACACAATTCTATTTCAGATTTACAAATGTGGTATTGTCTCATTATTACTTGTGTGACGAGCCAATGCTTCCCTTTAAATTATAATAGGCCCACATAGTATGCACGTCTCTAAATCTAATTCTCAAATTCATTCACATAATACTAGACAGGTTAATCATTTTCACCTGCCTTTTTACAAAACAAAACATGGCCAGTACTCCCTCAGATATCGTGGTGTACAAATATGGAATACCAAAATACATATTATCAAGAGCTTGTTATCCTTAGAACATTTTAAAAGGAAATTATCATCACATTTAATTCATGATGTCTAATTATCTTTTGATATGTTTAGATATATTTTCTTTTTCTCTATATTGTTTTTTAATGTATTTCATTGTTTTTATTGGATTGTTTTCCACTGTTTGGTTAGGTTTTTCTGCACATTTTGTGTACTTCTTGTTTTTGTTAGTTTAGATCCTTCTTCCTTTTTTGTTATTGTTTTGTCTTTTTTTCTCCTGGGGTTGGGGGGAGGTCCTTTGAATAAGCATGTGGCTTCTTGACACATTTCTTGTTTGTTTTTTTCATTGACTGGATTTTGTGCAGTTTTATATATGTGCAAATAAATAAATAAAGTCCACTTAACTGGGTCAGTTTATCGAGTGGGTGAAGGTTTTACTCACTGAATTCATCATAGCCAGCTGGGATGGGTAGGCCTTGCAGGGGAAGTGGATCTTCACCCCTCCAATAGTGTACTCCACTGAGGATGAAGCCATGCTGCTCTGTAACCTGCTTCACAGCAGTATCTACAACAACAACACATCATATGTTACATATTATACAGACACCGTAGTGTAATGTCAGTCACTGCAACTCTTTATCTTACAAGGCTAGGCTACTGTACTGTAGCACACAACTAACACACTGTTTGTTTAATAAACGCTAGTGTTCACTGTTTACCTGTCCATGTGACCTTACCTGCTTGTTAGCTATATAGCTAAATAACGTTATTACCAACTGCCTAGCAACAGCTAATGCTAAGTTGTCCGCCGTTACTTTGACTCATTACTGGTATCCAGATTTAATATCGTCAAACTGGTAACCAGTACTGTCTGAAATGTCCCGACAGTAGGCTGTAAGAAACTAATTTAGCACCAGCTGTTTAGGTTCACTGTACTTCCACCCATGATTCTTCCCGCTCTCAAAAATCACATCGGACCACCTTAAAGGAAGCACAGTAGTGGACTTCCTGCAGTTACTTTCAAAATAAAATCCTGATCGTTAAATATCAAGGGAATATGTTGGAAGTAAAAGTCTGTCATTTCTTTCTAAAAATACTTTGGAGCAAAGTCTTCACTGATGGACTCAGCCATCCAGTAGAGACAACGCCTTAAAGGTCCCATATCGTGCTCATTTTCAGGTTCATACTTGTATTTTGTGTTTCTACTAGAACATGTTTACATGCTGTAATGTTATTTTCCTCATACTGTCGGCCTGAATATTCCTGTATTTACCCTCTGTCTGAAACGCTCCGTTTTAGCTGATTTTGACGAAATTGCAACAGAATTGCGTTGCTAGGCAACAGCTTGGGTCCATGTGTACTTCCTGTCAGCTGATGTCATTCACATACACTGCAACCAGGAAATAAACTGGGACACATTTAGAATGTTTACATTTAAAATTGTGTCAAGGGTCTAAATATTGTATATTTGTGACATCACGAATGGGCAGAAATCCTGACGGCTTGTTTCAAATGCAGAGTTTCTGAATACGGGCTGTGTGTATTTATCTGTGGATTGAGCGTTTCAATACTTTCACAGTATTTATAAAGCACTTAAGCCTGCTGCTTTATAATAAAAAAACATGAAAATCTCACTTTTTTATAATATGGGACCTTTAAGGGGGTGGCCTTAAAATTGAGAGAACATGATGCGGTTCCATATCATAGGCTATGGGGCTGCCCTACATGCTAGAAAACTACCTGTGCAGCTGGTGCCTTTTTTTATTTTTTTCAGTCCTGACCCTCAGACAGCCTGAGTCTGTTACTGAAAGTCTTCATCCTGCACGTCTTCACTGGGTACGTATTGTTACCAATACTTGTGATAAATGGCATTTTTTACGCTTTTATTTTGAAATGCTTAGCGTGGCCTGCTGGCTGCATCGTGACAAACACAACGGAAGTGATATCAGTAAACATCCGTTTAGGGCTCGGTCCCCTGCCATGTGGCAGTAGGCAGTATGTTTTTGACATCATTGGGGAAAAAAATCATAATAACCTGTCAGCATATTGTAATTCAAGTGTTCTGAGAGAAAACTAGACTTCTGCTCCTCCTCATGGCTCTGTTTTCAGGCTTTAGAAAATCTAGACTTTGACCAATCACAGGTCATTTCACAGAGAGAGAGAACGTTCCTATTGGCTGTGCTCTGGCTGGTGGTGCTTGGTATTTCCTCAACAGATCTCAACATGACTGCCAGGTCACAAACTTTCTCATTTTACAGCTAAACAGTACACTACAAGATGATTCTGAAAACATCTGAGGAGAGAAATAGACATTACAGTAACAGAATATTGATTCATATTTGATCAGCGCTGCCTAGTTTGACCGTTTGGTCGGAGTTCGCCAGTGATTGACAGCCGGCTCTCATAGACAGCAGATGGACACCAGACCAGATGCTCACCTACTTCAGCTTTAAAGCACCATCCCAGTCCCAGTGTTCTTCTGTTTTCACAGGATTGTCAAATTTATTCCTCCGTTTCCTGATTGTTTTATCTTGATATGATTAGGATCTCGATGGAAAAATTCATATTTTCCTTATGACATAGTAATGGGACAGTGATGAGAAAAAACATATATATTTTGTAAAGCATTAAGACGGTGTGTAAAATTGGCAGTAGCAGAATTAAGGTGAAAATGCAAAAAAAAAGTGTTACAAAATCAAAAAGGGGAGCAGGGAGGATATTTTTGTAAGATGCAATGTTGAAAAAAATATTATATTTCTCAATATGGGTGTCATGAGAGGGCAAAATCAAAATGTAACATTCAAATTTGAGTATTCAAAGAAAACCGCTGACATTTAAAGTGATTTCCTCAGCATGAGACCATTGAGGGCTGTTATGTTTTACAGTCTTATCAAAAGCAGAAACAAGCAGAAGACATTAACAATTAAAATAAGCCACAATCAACTTTCCAAGCATAGTAATCGCTTTACTTCAGAGAGCTTTTTATTTAAATAGGTTCATTTCCGGAGAAGTGTTTTTTTACATTTACACTGTACACATGCACTTTAGGCTGTTAGCACGGCCATCTGAATCAGGGATGTCATTATTAAACAGAGTAAATGAGTATAGTAAGATTTATGAAAAAACAAAAACTACATAAATAGAAGTCACACAGGGATCCAGAGCAAAATAACAGTAACATTATCACTCCTTGTACAATATTTTTGAACCAATTCATAATGCTACAAATTCCTGTTACAAATTGCACTTAGTTCAATAAAAATACATCAACATGTAACACGTTTTTACAAAGATTTAGACATCCATCTAATTTGTGTAATGGTCTATTATTTTTTCATTGAATATTTCTCATCTGAATCTGTGAAAAAGGGGGCACAGCCATGCTCTGCAAACTCTACTCAGATTAATGAGTATTCCCTTCTACTTATTAAAGTTTAAATATCCTACATTTGCTGTGTTTTCATTTTAGACTCCAATCATGTTATCCATTCCCAGCTGCATCATTTTCAAAGGTCACCATAATAGTGCAAAAATATTCTCTTAGAAAGTCCATGCATTGTTTATTTACTCACAAATGAGCGTTGTGCATACATCAGTAACTATACAACTGAAGCTGCAGCATGGAGGGATATTGGCTTGTGTAAGCAGAATGCTAAAGAAACCTCAGAGTCAGCCTCAACAAAACAGAAAGAACAGCTATTGCCTTGTTGTAAATAAGATAAAACAAGGTAGCAGGATGGACTGGTGATGCGAGGTAACCCCGTCTGTAGGTACCAACATGCTTGAGATGGAGCATTTTTCTTGTTCTCATAGATGGTCAAACAACGTGACATTACTGATACATCCAGTGCAGCCACAATGGAAGTCTGGCAGAACAAAATAAACATTGACATTGATTGTAAACATCAGGTTTTTGTGTCGGTCCCTCAGAACCAAAGGAAGTCACCTGGGCAAAGCAAACGCAGAGGGAGAAATCCATCATTGTAGAGAGACATACAAACTTCTGCAAAAGCTTCAGCACAGCAGAGAGCTGCTGAAAGGCATTCTAGGAAACATAGAAAATCATTACCAGAAGTATGAATGGGCAGAGCTGGCTCAGGGGAAGTGAAGACACCAAAAAACTCAACTGTAATAGGTCGTGTCTAGAAGGTAACCTGCAAATTGCTAAATCTAATCTGAGATCTGCAAAAACATTCGTGAGTCTCGCTGCCTGACGACCTATCCTTACCTTCACTATTCGAGATCAATGCCAAACCTTAACCATCTCGCGGGATCCCTTCTAGACAACACTACCACTATAATGCTTCATTACAAATTACAACATTGTAACATGATTAAGAGAGATGCATTGTGCAAATTAAAACTTAAAAACACCTTCCGTTATTTGAAACCTCACAGGGGTAGATGTGTTGTGTCAAATGCAAACTCTCAAAGAAGAAAAATGCTACCAACACTTATTACATATATTTATATATCAATATACACGATGTAGTAGCTTACTGGTCTGTGACTGTAGCAGCACCTTCAGTTTATATTCAAGACAAATCTCCAGTGATAAGAATAAAATGCTGAGGATAAAAATACATAAATATGTTTAAACACAGGTGTACACACAATGATATATGGAGAGAGTGAAAAGGAGATGAAAGCTGTAGTGGAGCTCATCTAAATGTTTATGTTTTATCATCATACAATAAAAGAATGTATAAAAAATATATATTTTGTTTTAAATGAACAGTTACTCAATACTCAACTATAAAATGCATTATATTTACACCAGCATCATTAGTCATACGTATTTCATATACGTGTCACCAGAAAGAAGACTCATTAAGACACATACAATCAGCATTTCAGGAAGGAATTTTGAAATAAAGACACAAAATGTCTTGTGAAAATGAGCACTCCTTCAATTTTCAAAAAAAAAAACAAGAAGACATGTCAACCTCTACAGCAAAGGCTGGTTTGCACTGTGACAATGTGCAGGACAACATAAGGAAGAGAAACGCCACTGGAGACAAGGTTGACAGTAGAAGGCAGCATGTTGATGCGTCTCTGTGTGTGTTTCAGCACACACACACTGTGGTCTTGTTATGCTGTTGGAGAATTGGGGAGACGTTACTGGACTCCTTCTGTTTTTTATCTGCATTGTGTTGGACCAGAGGCGGCCTGTGAGCTGTCCTGCGTCGGGCCTTCTTAGCCGACCGGCCTGATGATGGTGATGGTGATGATCCGTCAATAGTTCTTTTGCTGTTGGGTGTCCTGCTGCCAACTGTCCTGTCAGTGGGACTGGACTGACTGGGCAACTCGGCACTACTGTTTGGAAACAGTGGAGTCAGACTGAACGGGTCAGACAGATGCAGGTGGTACAGGCTGTTGCTTCCCGATAGTCCGTCCCGTCGCTCCAAGGTAGGGAGGAGCTCACACATAGCAGAGGGAGAGTCTTCCTCTAGAGGCCGCTGCAGGAGAACAGGTTCAAAACCAAACAGTGAGGACAAACTTTAAATATTCACAATACCACACAAAACAATTCATGTCTACTTAAACAGGCAAAATGCTTAAGGTTTGAACAGTAGGGCAAAGGAAGAAGGAATTTTTAGTGTGTAAATTTGTCATGTTACAACAGTATATTAACCTTGCATGTATAATTGTAAAAGTAATGACACTTTGACTGCGTGACCTTCATCCGGCGTCGACTGTGGGAATACAACACTTTCTCAATTATCTCAATGTAGAACATTAACCAGGACACTTCTCTAAATCAAAAGCCCTGATTTTGTTACACTCCCCCAATAATGCCTTAATATCCCACATTGTGGTTCATTATTTAGGAATTCTTGTGTGCAAAATACATCAGTTGTCATCCTGCCCTCACCTGAAGGAGAGGAGTGTCAGCGCGAGATATGGAGGTGGGAGGACACTGGGACACCTTGGCCAGGTCCAGCAGCACCTCCTCATGGTGCAGCGTGTCCTGGGAGGACCCAGGCTCCTGCAGGGCGATTACGATGACGCTGGTGTTGTCAGCTCGTAACATGCGCTGGCGCCACCGCAGCAGAGCGTGGCTGACCAGCTGCCGTGCACTCGATACCCCGCATGGTGCCTGCAGCAATGGAGGTTGTTATTACAGTGACATGGTCTGATATGAAGTGGACATTACTCTGTTAGATTATTATTTCAAATATGATTAAAGGGCCTTTTGATCATGTTTTCATATCTATCCTTTATTCTACAACAGACCACAAGGCAGGCAGGTAGGAAAGACAGCCATCCATTTATAATGATAATAGCTAAAGAGTAACCTATCCTTTACAGAAACAAATCTTTGCTGAAGTAGCTCTCCACTCACCATTGCCTCGTCGTTGTTTTGACACATGGAGATAGCCTCTTGAGGTGGCACCATGTTCCACAGACCATCGCTGCCCAAGATGATGTAGCGGTGTTTTCTGGGGTCAAGGGTCACCACACTAGTGTCTGGCTCTGGAGAAACCACAAACTCCCCGCTGTAGAAGTCATAGCTCCACAGGTCACCTGTGCAGAGAAGAAAAACTTAGCTGAAAGCACCACTGGTCTTAACAAACACTCCGTGATGATTGGAACTTCTATCGAACTGTGCTGACTCTAGAAATCATACCTTGTTTTCCTGAATGGATTAGCCCTTAGACTTAGACTGAAGACAAACAATTATTGACCAGTGGGGCCCAAAAAAACTCTGGAATGATCTACACTTGTTTGTCAAAACTCTCTGAACTCTCTTACATCTCTGATGATAACTGATAGCTCCTTCTAATTCGCCCGCCTTTACTAAACTGAGGTTTTATTGTTTCATAATTGGCCAGTTTTTCATGACCAGACAAAAACAATGTTATTCTAGTTATTCATTCATGCTGCCAAGTTGCGAACAGGTTATTCACTGAGATAACTGGTTACTTTTCCTACCTAGAGCTCGGGCTACTGCCAAGAATGGTATCTGGTCAATGATGGTGCTCCGGCGGACTGGGCCGTTGTGACTCAACCTCGGCCTCTTCCAGACGACCCGGTTCACTCCAGATTTCTTGATAACACTGTTAGCATATAGAGGAAGGGAGAGAAGACAGAAGTTGCCACTGACTTGGAGCAAAGTATGCACAAATTTACTTTCATTACCTGCAAACCTACAATGACAAAGAATTTAGGGTCACTTCTGTGGTAGGTGATTTGCATTGACATGTTGAGTTGAAGTAAGATTCTCCCACACATATAATGATAATCACATAACTATGTATACCAAATATGATTGATGTTAGATTCCACGGCCCTACTGCCCAGGCCTAATGTTTAATTTTCGTAATGTGATTTTAAAGCAGCACTTCTCCTCACTGGCTTTATCATATACTGCACTGCATGCTGGCATTCCCAACAACATGAATAAATCAAATGCACCATCTTTACATCTTGTTATGTTATGCAGTAAAGCTGGATTACCTACAGCTACATGTGTAGGTCCATTGCAATGCAGTCACCATTTAACGGGGCAACAATAAATCCCCCTTAAAGCTGTGGAGTGTACCCTGTCACGTAAGCATAAAAGTTTGGTTGTTGTCAAGCCATCCAGGGGCCTATCCCTACAACAACATCTTATCAGTAGACATGCCACAGACAGTATAAAGGACATTTATCCTTTGAGGCAGATAACACTTTGATCTGCTATTGTGCAAAACAGGTGCTTCTTGGTTACAATCACTGTTTTGTTGTAGATGGCAGCTGGTGGGGGTTGTGAGAATGAATAAGCTGTTACCGCCTACTGCATACTACTGACGAACGCCGTATGCAGTATGTACTGTATACTGTATACTGCGTTCCTCAGTAGTATGCAGTATTTGCAACATGCTAGACCAGGCTCCAGCCTTTATACTAGCTCTTGAATCAATGGACAAATAAACAAACTTGTACCACTATTACAATATTGTCGAAAAATACAACTTTGATTTTGTTGTTTATGTTATGTTAGTTTACTTTATAAGATACTGCAGGTTTAAACTATTTATTCTAACAGCTCTTAGTGAAGTCCAACAAACAGGATCATCAACGAGGGGAAACAGGAAATATATTGCTCGACAAAATTTACGTTCCTCAAACTGCTTTTTCAGTTACAGCAACAAAACAGTGGACTGATCTCCCTCCAGATATTAGAGTAATGTTAAAAAGGGTCATGTTGTCTCAGCAGGTATCTCTGTGCCCCGTCAGAGGCTGCTCTTTCCTTCTCCTCTTCCCTCGCCACTCAGCTGCTCTGTAACCGGTCTGTGAGCGTTACTGGCTGGCTGGGGAGCGAGCTACGCACGCGGGCAATAGTGGAGCTTCTCAACTCCAAAAGGGCAGATTAATACAGGTTCCTGTTTATTTATTTATAATGGACATCTGTGTTGTGATATTTAAACAAACCATTTATCAACAAGGAAATAAAGCCCCTTGTCTACAGACCGGTCTCTAGAGAGCTCCAGCCAGCTCATAGCAGTCTGTGAGCGTGACCACCCGGCTAGAGAGGCAGGCGCCAGCTAGCTGTCACGGCAGTTTGTGGAGCTTCTAAACTCCGAAAACGTTGGAGCAAATGTTCGCTTTTGGCTGCTTTTGTTGTAACCGTAGCCTGTAACGGTCCAGCGCTTTGCATTGTGGGATAAAGTAGGTGAGGTAAACTGGTCCGATGCATACTGGAGATTTTTTCCGAATCAGTACAACATCCGAGTATTTTTGACACACTGTAGATTTTGCTTTTGTTCACATACTACATACTACATTTTGGCCAAATCAGTACATACTACTAGTATAGTATGAGGTTGTACTACTAGTATAGTATGAGGTTTTGAATACAGCCATAGTCTTGGTCCAAGAAATAACCATACATCAGTTTGATTCAATGCTGACCCCTCTGGCAGCTACATTTTTTGTTATGTGTTCTGAGCAATGATGTGCAGGCTGCAAAAATACTCATTCCAATGCATGCAGGATATACACTACATCAGAGAACACAAGTAAAGTTACTATCATATGTCAATACAATGTAGAGGCAGGGTGCTTTGTGGGTTAATCCTTACCTCCCTCCCAGACCTTCAATACGCTCCCTCTCTCTGGGTAGTTCTGGTTTGTGGTCTTGTGTGACTTCCACAGCTCTGATGAATGGATCTGTGGGGTCATCCTGGACCCCTAGAACCACTGCCGAGTCCCCAACGTGGGCCACATACATGCGGTTTCCTCGGATGACCACTACACTGGCTGTGGTGCCCGATGTGCTGGGAAGGCCTGTGAGTGTCTTTGGCCATTCAGCTGAGAAGATGAAAGAGAGAAAATGTATATATTTACTGCTTATAAACTGCTCATTCCCCTGAAGTACACATAAGGAGTACGGTCTGCAGGACAGATAATAACAGTTTTAACAGTTTTCTTCATCTCCTTGTATTTTTATATCTGGTATATTTTTTTGTACTTTGTAATTTGCACTACTAACTTTTTTACTGCCTTTTTACTAACATGTTTTGCACTATGGAACTGTGATGCTGGAAACTTAAATTTCCCTCAGGATAAATAAAGTTACTATCTATCTATATCTATTGCTAATATCCATCATAGATTATTCTATGTATTGAACCTGATAACACTGTGACCTTTAGGTTACTTTATTGGACACAGTCTGTCCTGGAGCAAGTCTTTCCTATGTAATCACAGTCAGTCATGCGCTTTACAGACACTGTGTGTAAACACCACTGTTGTAAAGCAGCTGACATGTCCAGACATGTAACACAGCACACACACACACACACACACACACACACACACACACACACACACACTGGCTACTTCACTATTCAATAGGATTTTATAATGGGTAATAACGAAATATGTAAATGTAACAAAATATACAATACCAAACGTATAGCGAGTACAAGAAAACAATAAAAAAAAATATATATATATTATCATTATAATATAAATATATATATACACACATATATACATATATATTATTATTATAATATATATATACATATATATGTATATATATATATACATATATATGTATATATATATTATAATAATAATATAATAATGTATACATACATATGTATGTATACATACACATACGTATGTATGTATACATACATATACATATGTATGTATACATATGTATGTATATGTATATATGTGTATATATAAATATATATACACATATATACATACACATATATATGTGTGTATATATAAATATATACATACACATATATATACACACATATATATACATACATATATGTATATGTATGTATGTATATATATATATACGTATATACATACATATGTATGTATGTATATGTATACATACATACATACATATGTATGTGTGT